>OOFE01049635.1:18343-28443 GCA_900323365.1 Monocentris japonica
AGTGCTTCTGCATACAAGCACAAATGCAAGTTTCATCACAGAATGAGAGAGTTGGTTCATAAGACTGATCATGACTCCTGACTTGGAGTCCCTCCCTCTCCCTGGAATCGATACATCCTTCAGTCAGATTGCTTCCTTGCCCTTCCCACTCCAAGCCTGGTGCGACTAATTATCTTGCCTGTGTTTTGGGCTCAATCTCAGCTGCATTTGTTAAAGTTGGAGAATAATTTTATCTTTAGGACAAGATATCTGTTTGTATTATTACGCATCTAGTTCAAAGAAGTCGATACAGACTCTCTGTCATGGCCTTGCCTCTAGCTCCCCCTTGTGTCCCCTGTGTTCCTCACTCCTCCCTGTTACCGGTTCATCACTCCTCCCCCCTGGCACACCTGTCTCCCATCAGCCCATCAAATCCACCTGCATATAAACCCCGGCTTTACTCTCCGACTTGATCCCTGCTTTGCCTGATTCTGCTTCGCCTGATCCCTGTCTGCTTCGTCTGCCTCTGACCCTGGCTACTCGGACTCCTGCCTTGCTTGACTCTGCCTTGCCTGATCCCTGTCTGCTTCGTCTGCCTCAGACCCTGGTAATCCTGACCCCTGCTTTGCCTGACTCTGCCTGCCTGCCTATCCCCATCTCTGGTGATCTCAGCAAAATAAAGCTGTTAACTTTTTTCCCGTCTCTGCCTCTGTATTCTGCACCTGGGTCCGCCTGTGAGCTACACGTAACAGGATGGTCATTTTAGTCCTTAGAACACCTTCTTTGATCATAGATCAGAGACGTGTAACATGACAACACACAACTAGCCATTGAAAGTGAAAGAATCCTTATATTCCTGTTTCACATTGCATTTCCTTAAAGAGGAATTTCTAAGGAAGTATATGCCATCCAAAAGGTAAATGTCCTGCCTGAAGAAGAGCTTCATAACAGCTGACCCATTCATGAATACTCATCCAATCCTTATTATGGCTTTCATTAGGTGATGTCATTTATGACAGCAGTGGAACAGTGTGCTCAATTTATGGAGTGGAAATTTCAAAGCAAAAATCTCTCTCAAAATTGCTGTTTTTCACTGAAGAATGCACCTGGGGCTTAGCCAAGAAAATTTGTGGTACAAGAATCCTTCCAGACATTTTATACTGTTTCTTCTATGCCTCCCCTCTTTATAGTATCCACTCTTCCATGTGTTCCTCATCCTCTTCCTTGGATTTGTGTTCATTTCAACAGATTGCCTGCTGCTAGCGCACAGTGTCAGTTGGTTAATTGTTAATTGTACAAGCTACCATTGGTTCACAAACTGGTTATACAGGTTGCCAGCTGTAGTATTGCTAATCCTAGCGTGATAGCTCATCTAAAAAGCAATTATCAATTGCATACGTCTTTCAAATAAGTAATAACTGCTGAGTTATTACCTAGTTAGCTCATTGTAGAGTTATTAGCAATGCCAGATTCCATTTCTGCCAGCCTTTTGAAGTGGCATCAGCAATGTTTTATTCTTTATGAAACTATTTAGAAGGATTTGACAATATATCTTATTTTGGCTGCTATGAGGACAACTCCTGCTCAAAACAGCCAGGAGAACATAAGAAGTTCATGGCTAACTGCCGTTTCAGTTAAATATGGACATTTCCAGGAGAACTTTTATTTTGAATTTTTCTCTCAATAACCTAAAATGTTTCAAAAGTAAATGTCAATGTCAATTGTCAATGAGTACATCAATTCCACCAAATGGAAATATCTCTTTTATCATTTCTCAAACAGACAGACACTAGTGAGCTCAAGTATCAGCAACAATATAACACAGTCAACCCTGAGTGCATGTTCCTTTGCCTTACAGTATATGAGAGTGGTGATCACGATTACTGTAGTTCTTCTATAGGCTTATTGATAGTGCTGTGTCAATAAAGATGATTCAACAAAAATATTTATTCACAGGTTTCCCAATACTTTTAGTAGAAAATGAAACAAATGCAAGCTTATAAATCAAAACAATGGTACACTGGGAACAATAATGTTGCTATGTATACAGTAAAGTAAATACAATATGTCAAAGGCAGTTGATCCAAAATAAAGTGTAAAAGAACATAATCAAAAGAATTCATCAAGGGAGGGGAAATAGGTGGGAGGAACTTCACTGATATCTGTTGGTGGGTAGCAAACCATTCCCTTCCAAGAGCAGAGTGGTGACTTCATCCCAAACTACCACATAATTTGGAAAGTCATCCCTCACCAAACCGCTCTCATTTTCAGGAATGACATTGTTTTAAATGACCTCCAAGAAGGCGAGGAGACGTTGTGTTGTGGGGCCCAATGATGGGGATGTGGGAAATTACACCATTCTCTGATATTACACCACACATTGTTATAATTACCCCCACGTTGGCCTGGCACATCTCTTGTGGCTTGATGACTAAAGATGTTTCTGCCAAATCTTCTTGTTTGGTTAAGATGAATCCTGCCACACACACAAAAATGTGTGGGATTTAATTTGCCGCCAGCGCCATCACAAGTACTTTAGAAAACCACTCTAATCGCACAATTACAGTAATGTGCACATACTGTATGTCTTACGTTTTGTTGTATGGTCTGGAAGTAATTATCTACAGAGTGTAAGAAAGAGACCACCAGCATGATTCTCTGATCACTATTGGCCAAACATGGTCAAACTATACCTTCTCCCCAGTACACAGCTAGTCCATGGTAGTCTATTATAATGAAAATTGTGTGTGTAATAATACTTATTTCCAGCTTTTAGGCATCATTCAATTAAGGAACTATGATGATGATGATACACAAATCATTCACATTCCATTCATGAGAACCACTGCTCTAGTACGTGGCTATTTTGCTTTTCATTTCAGTGAGAGCCTTTGTCGTCTCCTGACAGTAAAGGAAATTTAACGTGCAGTTTCAAACAGATTAAACAGCTTGGAATGAACTTCAATGATTTTCAATTCAAATATGAGGAAAAACATAATCCCTGATGAAGTTCAAGCATGGGCACATACACACACACAGCCTAGTTTATGAATACATCTTTTTAAAAAAAGTTCTGTTATCAGCTTTCCTCTTTTATATGGCAAATAGGTAATTTAGTAGAAAAACTCATTAGATAAGAATTGATTGATACATTGTTTGAGTAATAATTGACAATAATGATTACTTCAACGAGCATTCCCCTTTAACTACTGTGAATACAGTAAGGCTTCATACTGAGTTGGAAATAGATTGATGTTATTGTATTTAATTACTACATCAAAAGGTCAGCATACTATTATTGGACTCAAAATTGATCTTGAACACTTTTGGTCTTGGTCCGACTTGACTACAACACCACTGGCAACCAGTGTACAGATGCTAAAACAGGGATATTATGGTCTCTTTGTTTAGCACCAGCTAAGATCCTAGCTGCAGCATTATGCACAAGCTTAAGATAAGAGACTGACTTACCACTAAGGCCTGTGTAAAGGGCGTTACAGTAGTCTAAATGAGATGATATAAAAGCACAGATAACCTTCTCTAAATCAAAGCAAAAAGCGACAAAGCGACTTGATTCAGAAGTCAAGTCATTGTCAAAATCACGCCCCAGGTTTCTGACTGTTGGTGGATAGATTCCCTAGCTTGCTTAGAGTTGATGCTTCTGGAGCTGGGAGGGCTGAATGAAATTATTTCTGATCTGAAAACAGTCCTGGTTGGGTCAAGGCTGTTTGGATGGTCAGGTTTCATTGGGAGATACTGCTTGGTGTATCTATACAGATGAGATAATAACAGCTCGCTTACCTTGGTGTTTGAAAGTAGACGCAGGTTGTATCCTCCTGTATGGGGGAATGTTAAGTAGTGTAAGATGAACAGAACTACAAAGACCAGGCAGAAATGGAGAAGGATACAGAGGAATTAGGCCACGGGTCTTACACAGCTTGGCTATGCTGCAAAGTTGAATTAAAAACACCTCGGTGGCAAATAGTGGAAAAAACGTGTATGTTTTAAGAGTGCTTCATATTGTGATTTTGTAAGATTCTGCCATGTCTTGGTAACCCTGCTGCTAATTCAGATATTTTAAAGATGATATTACTGATATCATAACAACCACCCTTTCCCAGGTTCCCAACATGAAGAAAAGCCACTTATGTTCCCTTAAAGTTAACTGACCATCACGACTCTGACTCAAGGTTCTTAAATATTGGTTTAAAATACCCTGAACACATGCCATTTAGATTTGTATAAGCAAGGTTTGGTATTTATATTTATGTGAAACGCTATCTAAACTAGCCAGACCCTCAGGCAGAAGGATGGAGTCAGACACAGGGGTTTGTGAAGCAATTACACAGATTAATGCCATCTTAAAAGCGTTAATGAGCTTTGGAGTGCCAGCAGATTCAGTTCTAAAACACAAACAACTTCAGTGAGCTACACTTGTTAAATTGTATTGTTTCAGTCAGAATCAAATACACATCTAATGCACATTAATACACTCAAGTCAGTGGCCGTGGTGGTGGTCAGGGTTATTGGACTATTTTTTTTTCATCATAAGCGCAGACCTAAAAGTACATTGTGAGGTAGGGATGAGTCCTGCAAACTGGTTCGCTTCTTCACCACTTCCAAGTGACTGAAACATCCAGAATGAAAAGAAATAGATTTATTTTTCTATTTCTCTTATCAATCCTAGAGTTTTACAATGAAGTCACATTTTTTGCAACAAAATAAAATGAAAGTATTGCTTAAGTCTACAGTGTGAAAATGACCCAGAGTGACACTAATACTCCTTTCACACAGGGCAGTGACACGGGAATGACCCAGGTCAGGTGTTGATGTGAATGGGTCAACATGGGTTATCAAACGCCGGTCCGCGACCCTGCTCCCGACTTGGGAATAACGCGGGTCAGATGCTACTCGACTGCGGTGTGAATAGGGGACATGGATTACGCAATGGATGGGAACCTCATTGGTTAAGATCAGCAAGAAAGCTTCTGAAATCAGAGAGATTCTTCCCCATTTGTGGGGAAGATAAAATAAAGATGTAATTATAGTGACGCGGGTCTGAATGGTCGACGACCTGAGATAAACCTGGTACAATAACCTGTGTAAACCCCGGGATGCTTATTTTCACCTCAAGCTAAAACCTTTAATGGGCCGTAGATCACATATTGTGTTTCAGTGTTCTTTGAATTCATATTTGTGTCATCTTGTGATCTGTGTTTACAGTGTGCTAATAATGGAAATTGTTTTTGGAGATGAACCATGTACAATGTCATCTGTTCTAATCTATGCTATTTTGGCATATGATTGTGAATTCAAAGACCTCCGAGGCACCCTCTCTTGTCACCAGGATAAAAAGCAACCTGAGGAAGGCAGCTAAGCCACAACTCTTTGGTGTGTTATTTTAATCTTTTATATTTTGTGATGCATTAGCCAATATAAAAAAGGCTTTTTTTCTGGTGACAAGAGAGAGTGCCTTGGAAGTCTTTGAATTCACAGTCATCCATAAGAACTGCCCTGCTTTCCAAACCACTTGCCTATACACAGTGTTCAAGACAAAGTAGCGTTCCTCCCTCCATTATTGTTGGTGTATGATTATTTGAGATGGTCTACAAAATGTAACGTATTCTATTGGAGTGAAAAGACACACCTCAAAATGAATTTCTAGAATTTTCTATTGATCAAATAGAGTGCCAGTGTAGATCTCAGACAAAAACAAAACTGAGCAATTGCATTTTTAAATTACTCTCTAGCTCAAAAATGTGCAAAACATACTATTGTTGTCTTTCCTGTGCAGCAAGAAACAAACATCAATCACAGCCTCTACTCTAAATGTGTGTAATACGTGTACAGGCATTTTTAACAAATGCTATGCAAAAACCTGCAAGAACAATTCTGAGCTGCAGAGCCTGTTAGATGGAATTTCACTTACGGGAATCCTTCAAGCAACAGCAGCATTTTATTTTCTTAATGTAGGTATTTAATAAAAAATGACCTGTAAAGACTCGGAGTGTAATTGTAATAGGTTATTGTATTGCTTTGCATATCAATATGCTTGCCCCATCACATAAGGGTGATTCATGTTGACAGGTTTGTCCATGTGGCGCTATCTCATCAATATAAGCCAATGACATTCCACTCTCCAGCTCTCCCATGCCAAGGGAGGATTTGGTGCATTTCTGCCTGGACTGGCAGCACTCAGGGTCTCACTGGTGAATAATGGTTTCCTAATGGCAACATTAACCATCTGAATAGACAGAAGTGTCTCCCTTGATTAAGTCACGGGAGCTGTCATGTCAGAGGCCAGATGACTTTAAAATCCAATTTCACCAGATGGGTTGGTAATAGGACCCGATTCTACGACTAAACATAGAAAAGTATCTTCATGATCCTAAAATCAATAGCCATCCATTTGCATGTTGGATAGCGAAAGCGTAGCCTGTTATCCTCACAGGAGCTCATGCTGTCATGTTATAAGCAGGTTTATACTCTCAGGAGAGTATGAGGAATACATTTTTAGTTACTGTTTCTTTCAGTTAGAGGCATCAATTTTGTCTGTACACCACAGTATGTTAAGATATATCTTATTTTAAGTCCACATTTTTTACTTGGTCCAACCTACATTACAGACACTATGATTTGTCTGATGTCATTTCTAAAACGCAGGGTCAGAAATAAACGGGGGCTTAGGGCAAAAGTGTCCTTGAAAGTTTCCAAAATGCAGATGAAAGTTGGCAAAATGATTCTATCTTGCATTTCACCCTGGTGACATTTATTTCATCGAGGTATTTGATCAGAACACAACCGAGAACGCAGCCTAAAGCAGTGGAAAAAGTCACTGACTGTTAATATGTTCATGTGATGGTACATTATGATTTAAAATGAAACAAAAACAATTTGCCAATATGCAATGCAAATATATTACTTCATAGTTCAAATAACTATTGTGACCTTTTTTGGGATTTTCAGATGTAGGTCAATAGGTACCTTGCAGCATAACCATATTACCTTTATATTGTTTTGTTTTTTTGTTTTAATCTATTCAAGAATATTGAATCTCATAGTGCTGCGATGGTAATAGTAATTGTAGTAATGGTATTAAAACCTGTCTTTTACATTTTGCACGCTGTGTTGCATTTCTAATAACATCATGCACAACTCTAGCTGGCGCTGCCTCATCAATAACCTGGCCTACTGGCAGACAACAAACAACAGCACCAAATGAGATCCTTAAAGAGCACAACATAGACCATTAATTACTTGGTCAAGTCAATCCACTGTTTCACTTAAATGGTTATAATGTGGCCACCTAACACTTTAAAATGCAATAATTTAGAAATTGGCCAACAAATCCTTTAATGGTGCGTCACTAATAATGTGCAATGCATGCCATATCATATGCCTTGGTTTTGGCCCACTCCCTCTGCACTGCTACTTGTCTCATCATCATCTTCGTCATCATCATCTTCATTATTATGTTCTGGGGCCACTGACTGTGAGCTTGTTTGCACACAAAACATGTTGGTCATTTTAGTACATTTTGCTGTATGCTCTTACAGTGTCTTCATTGTTTTTTTTCTATTCTCCATCCTGCTCACATATTGAGCTAAGGCTAGACTTCTGGAACTTGTCATTATGTCATTAGTTGACAAATTGTAAAAACACCCCCAGCCTTGACCAGGTCTAATCCAAGCTATTTGGAGGGGCATGTCAGTAGCAGTGTGTTTATGTGTGTGTGGAGGGAGTGTGTCAGTTAAAGTGTGTGTATGTGTGCCACTGCCAGTCTGACACACAGAAGAAAAGGAGAGCCTACCACACAGACCGTCACTGGTGGCTTTATAAAACTGACATCCTGACAACCGGCCCATACACTCACCGGCCAACCGGGCTCCCCAGTTGTCCCAGTTAGCCACTCCATGCATGCTCATTTTTGAAACCTTGAATCTCTGAAACTGGTGTGAGAGAAGGATGTGGATGAGAGACAGGGCATCTCATCTGGGCTAAGCAATGTGGAAACTCTAAATTAGGGGTGGATGTCTGAAAAGTCACAAATGGAAATGCTGTTTCATCTTAAGTCGCGGTGCAGTGCTAGGGGCAGACAACCCATTTCAAAAACCTAAAAGATTATGGTAATGGCAGCCATTTCACATTTACTATCCAACGGTTTCAACATTTCTTGTCATGTTGTTGGAAAGGTGTGTTCACTAGGGAACGAGAAATCAATAGACAATCAACCAGTAAACAGCTCAGGTCTCCAGGGATCCTTGACACATCCTTGAAACATGCACAATTCATCATAAGACAGCCAAAAACATATTTGTGCTATATGTGTTGCACTAATCAGCGATAGCTTCATGCTAAGATAATTCCTGCCAAAGCCAACTTGCTAAGCATTAAAGTTTGTGTGCACCAAATTAGAATATATGCACGTTTCCCTGGGTTTGTGCAGCTACACAGACAAAACAGAAGGATAAAACAGGCTACACAGGCAAGATCAAGTTGCATAGCACTGTTATATTGCCATTTGTCACTTCAGCTGTCATTGGTTACCGGTTTGCATTCTCAGAACTGTGTACTATAGGATCTAAAGTGAGCTTTTGAAGAGTTAGATTTTGTTACTACGTTTAGTTGAAAGGGGCATCATTCAAATCTCACACATCTTTGTTTACATTTGCTCTATACCTACAAACACTAGGTCAGCCCATAAATGATGTGGGTTATAGTGTTACAGACGTGTGAAAATACTAGCGGGCGAGGTAACAACGGTCTAAATAATGCCTTAAATACACAGAAAATGAATTCAAGTGTAACATCAAATGTTCACCTCACCGAACAGAAAAGGCTTGCTTATGATTTCTCAAAAGGCTGTCTGATATTGAATCTTTCCCTTTCTTGGTTCATCAGTCTCCATTCCAGGTCCCTGTCTGCTCTTCTTTTATTTCCTCCAACCACTAGCGTAATGCAAATCCACAGACCGCCAGGAACGGGCCCTTTCCTCAACCACAACTAAAATAGCTGATTATTTATTATTTATATTTAAAAGCATGCTCTATATTATTAAAAACCAAAACATTGTGCTCATCACACAGTCAAATTTTTTATTTGCCAACAGGCTGTTTTAGAGGCATCAAGTACATAGTCTTTTAAACAAATGCAGAAGCCCTTGGGCAGCTGGAATGCATGGGTTTTAATTCCTGTCATTTAGCAAGGATATTAGTTTGTTGCCCAGGAGCTTATTTTAATTTGAGCACCAAATTAACTAACCACAAATGACTAAATGGACAATATAGGCAAAATAAATGTGATCTATAGGCTGAGGACCTGTACAGGCTGCAGCTGACAAAAGCACATGCATTGGAATGTACAAAATCAGTGCTGTATGTCTGTGTATACATGAGTAAACATGATCACTTCTCCTGGCCTACTTATGTGAAAAGTCCACTGCACCAAAGTTCTAATGTCCGGATAGCGAGCACGTCTGTTTTCGATGCTGAGAATGGCCAGTCCCGCCGGTCTCCAGGCGCGCTGTCCAGTAGCTGACACCTGCGCTGTCCTCTGACCTGGAAAAAGTGCATGTGTGTGGGGTGATGTGTGTATATCTAGTCAGAGGTACGCGAAGAAAGAAATTCACTGCATGCATGTGTGTTAGTGCCAAATAAAGTTGATTCATCAACCGTCTTTCTTCTTCTTCTGAATGTCATCAAAACCAAGGAGCTGATTGTGGACTTTAGGAGAGCACAACAACAGAGGACGTACACACCACTGAGGATTAATGGGACTACTGTGGAGAGGGTGAGCAGTTACAAATACCTGGGAGTCTACATCACGGAGGGTGAGGAAGGCAAGGCAGCGCCTTTACCACCTCAGGCAGCTGAAGAAATTCAGAGTCTCCCTGAGGATCCTTCAGTCCTTCTACTCTGGAGCTGTAGAGAGCATCCTGACAGGGAGCATCACTGCCTGGTTTGGCAACAGCTCCGCTCAGGATAGGAGGGCTCTGCAGAGTAGTGCGTTCGGCTGAGCGCACTACTGGAACTACACTCCCCTCCCTGCAGGACCTATACACCAGGAGGTGCAGAACTAGAGCCTGTTGGATCATGAAGGATCCTCACCACCCCAACAACGGA
>OOFE01049636.1:0-27387 GCA_900323365.1 Monocentris japonica
GAGGACAAGGTGTGGACAGAGGGTTTAACATACAACATGGTGTTGTGTCTATGTAGAGGACAAGGTGTACACAGAGGGTTTAACATATAACATGGTGTTGTGTCTATGTAGAGGACAAGGTGTGGACAGAGGGTTTAACATATATCATGGTGTTGTGTCTATGTAGAGGACAAGGTGTGGACAGTGGTGATCCACAACAGCACTGCTCCAGTCAGAGTCCAGGGTTCGTCTCTCCAGAAGCCTTACACTATGAAGTTCAACTACAGCGCCTCGGCTGAACAACTGCGTGCCGTTGTAACAGGGTCAGAGCAGTGCCAACAGGAAGTGGTTTACAACTGCAGGAAGTCCCGTCTCTTCAATACCAAAGGTGAGCTGGCTGATTAAGAGTATTATTTTCTGTAAACGTCAAAACTCCACCTCGCCCTGTACCTCCTCCTCCTCCTCCCCGACCCATTTGTGGTACGCTGAGAGAAAAACCTGATTCTGACCCCAGTGAATATATAAAGTATCTCCTGCGCCACTATTCTCATTATTTTTTGCAATAACTTGAAAGGCGATCTCCAATCTTTTCTGTGTGCATTCATCTTGAATTGCTCTGGGAGCCTGTGGTGTCCCAGACATCCCACATTTGCTCCTAAATCATGAAACATTCATGAAGTCCTGAATTCCACCATTCCCTTGATACCATGTGTGTGCAAACAAACAAGTTCATTATCACACCAGATCAAAGAGAGACAGAAAACAAGCTATTTTATAGCTCTATGAACACTATCAGATATAGCCTGAATTGCTTGGTGGTTGCCTTTGTTGCTTGAATACAGATATCTCCTGTGGAAAAAGGTCAATGACTGTCAATCTCTCGCTCGCTGCTTTGCTGAGCTCGTAGACACGAGCAAATCAACTTATTCAACAACATGCTTTACAACATATTTGAATTAATGACATAATTTGACATAATTGTATTAAGTTAATTTCACTAATTATACCAATCTACAAAAAGAAAACAGCTGTTTGAAACAGCCTGTTGCCTTTGCAGATTCAAGCATGTACCAAATACCTGTGAAGTTGCAGGAACTGCATGAAGTTTCTCTAAAAAACATGTTCAGTCATCCAATATATTTATATGGCCATGAAATGTTCAAGTGTAGTCTTTGTATTGTTATGAATTAGTTTAATTACAAGTTTAATTTGTTCATTATTTAATATCCACATTGGATTAACTGAGGAAGCGAAGTAGTGTTTGGGTAGGGACACCACGGTCGTTCCTGACATGACAAGAAACAAGCAATTAACATTTACAACATCAATGTAATGACTTCTCTATTTGGTCTCTTGTACTGCCGGCTTACTAGTCATGATGTCATTTTCTACATCCTTCTGTGTGACCAACAGCAACACACAATATTTTCAGTGTTGATGTAGTCAAACATTTATCAGAAAGGCATTTGTTCCAATGCCTGCTCAGTATGAAACCTAAACAGCTTTGCATGTTGGCAGTTTGAAAGCAGTTTGAACTCCAATACCCAGAAATTATGTAACGTGACGTAACGTAAACTGCACACAGCACGCTTATGTTTACCACTCGGGATGGTCTGTGATTGCTTTTTACCAACAATACCAAAGAAACCAATACCAAAAAGATCTGAAGTTGGCGGTGTCTCAATTATAGGGGAAGGGACACTCTTCTCTGTTGCAGGCCCACTTTGTGATGGAGACTGATAGGTTCAGTGCATTTTTACATAAATATCTTTCTAGTGCAGCTTTAATGGATTCTAGGTGGGAAGAAAGCACCGCAGCACGTGGCACTTGATTATGCATAGTGTGGTGTAGCTAAGTGAGCTGAGGCACTGCTCCCTGCTAGTTTGCATTACTTCTTATGCAGGGTCACATTGCGTGACAGATGACTGAAGCCACACCACTTAGGCACACTGGAGGTAATGAGTCCTGCCTGAGTGGCATTGCTGAGGCCTGACTGACACTGACAGACACCATGTCATCGGATGCCAACAGACAGGCAGCCCATAGCTCTGGTTACACTCACCCTGCTTGCTCTACAAAAATCATCCTCAAGGCATTTAACAGTAAGACATGGCTTTCTGTGAGCAGCCAGAAGAGGGTTATCTTTAAACACAATGTTGTAGTTGCCAGTGATTTTATTCACCATTGTCATGCTCTTGGTACTTCTATGGCTCATATTGTCACTATAGATGCCTAAACACCACCAGATGTTTTAAGATATCAAATCATTTTTAGTATGTCACTTACATCCTGCTCATAAAGATGCATAGCCTTTCTTGTTTGTCATATCTGTTTTTCTGTTTTCTGTGTTATTCAAAGTGCTTTTCAATAAAGCTTTGCACCTTTGAAGATTAAACCAATGAAGCAAAAAATGACAATGCTCCAAATGTAATCCATGACCTTGACCTAGTTGGGCTTGGGCACTGGCAGGCAAAGGCTGTTGCAGTGCTCTCTGATTGTCTTGTTGTATATTGCTGCAGATGGTACCCCGCTGTCCTGGTGGTTGGACCAGGGAGGAGAGAGGCGGACCTACTGGGGAGGCTTCCTGCCTGGAGTTCAGCAGTGCTCCTGCAGCCTGGAGGAGAAGTGCATGGACATGAACTACTTCTGCAACTGCGACGCAGACGCAGATGCATGGTACATAATGCAAACACATACAAATGAATGCACCGATATAAAGTATTCCTGCAACTGTCACACTAACACCAATGAAGATTCACAAATCACCAAAATGTGACATGTGAAATTAACTGCTCACAGTGCATTAAAAGCATTTAAAACTGTATTCTGTTGGGTGTCAAGATTTTGCATTCAAAGAAGTGAAGGAGAGCAGGGCAATATAAATCAATCTAATTTTTGTGAGCATTATGTTCTATGTTTGTGTGGTGGTTATTCATTTCAGAATTTCTCCTGACCATATCCCAGTGTTTGCTGCAAACTGATTTATTATATACATATATTAGGATTATGATCAAACTAATCATAATCTCCAAAACATTAAATAAAGACCCTATCACAATTTGGTATATTACAATTTCTAAATGTCTTTCCATATTGTATGTTAATCCTCACCTCGAAGAGTCTGCCCTGTGATTCCACAATGGGGAGCTCCATTTGAATAGTTGTCTGCAGTGTGATAGATTGCTCCGTTTTAATGTGTTTACTCCACGTTCCAGTTAATGCAGAGGAATGGATTCCTTTATCTGGACATTGAAATTGAGAGGGCTCTCTTTTTTTTCTGTCGCAGGGCTAATGACACGGGAATCCTCTCCTATAAAGACCACCTGCCAGTGAGCCAGATTTTGATTGGCGACACCAACAGAACAGGCTCCGAGGCTTTCTACAGAATCGGCCCTCTGCGTTGTTATGGAGACAGTAGGTGATCACTTCAGTTTTAGAGCTACAGTGTGGGCTTTGGCTGCAAATAGCCGCCTTGATTCCCGGGATGGATGTTGATCTGAGACAGAGCATGTTCAAATGCTCTATTTACCTTTCGACTCGCATCCTTTTTTCCCCTCATGGCTGTGAGAGTCCAATTCCAATTCTCCTGCATATCAGAGATTTTCAGCTGACTTTGTCTTCTTTCATTTTTTGAATTTTATTTTATTCACTGGCACTAATTATGTATTTAGCCACGATTTAGATACTCTAAAATATCAGTTTAAGTTGTTCTTTTGCAGTCTGACAACTGGCTGTGTGGTCTCTAACCTACTTTTTTCCTTTTTTCCTCTGTCAGTCTGTGTTTGACATTCAGACACAGTTTTTTTGCCTCTTGACAGTGACTTATCACCTGCTTTTGAGAAGGAGGAGGATGAGGATCACTAACGTTTTTTTACTGTTTACTGTTTTTATAACTTAAAAACTTAAAATTTCCTTTTATTTCAGGGTCAATATGGAATGCAGCCTACTTCTATTAGGAATCACCCTACCTCTACTTTACCTCCTCCTCTTACCTTCTTCCTTTCCTTTCCTTTTCTTTCAGAGTCTATATGGAATGCAGCTTCCTTCTACCAAGAATCGGCCTACCTCCACTTCCCCACCCTCCAGGCAGAGCTTGGCTCTGATATCTCCTTCTACTTCAAGACCAGTGCTCCTTCAGGAGTGCTTCTGGAGAACTTGGGCTTCAAGGACTTCATCAGAGTGGAGCTCAGCTGTGAGTGGAACATCGAAGACCTGCCGATCACAATGAGAGCCCTGCAGCCTGCAGAAATTACATGAGTTAGAATTCAAAAGGATAAGGACATGCCAACAATAAATAGTGAATAAATACTTCCTTACACCCACACAAAAGCTGTCAGTGGGTTTTTATTTTTATTTTTATTTTTCAGATGGATTTGTTAGCTATAGTTGACAATTCAATTCCAGGAGATCGTAGCTGTCAGCTCTGCACAGCATGATGTAATCCTGATGATACAGTGAACAGCAACATCATCAAGCTGTCATATAAGGCCATATAATTTCCCCACCAACCATGCAATCAATTTGAGATCCTTGCTGAATATAAGAGATGGATGTAGAAGTAAGAACTGATCAAATCTCCTTGTAGATTTATTTTAGGAAAATGTAAGAATGTTATTGTTTCACTCAAATACATGCCAGGTATCCAGGGGAGCCGTAAAATATGATGTTACTGGCGTTTCAGAAAAATCAAGCTAAATAGGATTTATTGCTATAAATAGTTATTTACTTATTTGTAGGCACTGTCTGCTGAATGAAGCAATACACTGTAGTCTTTGGGCTTCTTATGTTATATAAAACCATTCAGGGAAGCTAGCTTGTGTCATTTTTGATGCTGAAGTACATTTCCAGTCACCAGAGAGGTATTTAAGGCAGAGGTAGATTAGTACATTCATCATAGTTCACATATCACAGTTAAAAATATGTTATGCTGTTGATTACAGTATGTTTGGAACATAGTTGTTGTTAAATAATAAATAATGGTTAATATATGCCACATTTTTATCACCCTTTACACACTTATTATACAGTGAGTCATTCTGTAAAGGGACAACAGAAGTTCTCACATTTTCTCAGGATATTTGGAGCCATAATGTATTACCGCAGGTTCCTGTAGCTGAGAGACATTGTGAAATATTGACGAGCTGTCAGCCGAGCCCCCTCATAAATCCATTCAGGTCATCAAGCTTTCCCAGCATCATTGTATCACATTGCATCGCCAGGGGATGATATAGTACAACATAAAAAAACGAGTATCGCGTTTAATCTGACCCAACTGTCATCTCTGTGCCCCCGCTGCCCTCCCAGCTCCCTTGGTGGTGACTTTCTCCTTTGACGTGGGAAATGGTCCAGTGGTCCTGGCTGTGAAATCCCATGTTCCTCTGAATGACAGGCAGTGGCACTACGTGAGGGCAGAGCGCAACGTGAAGGAGGCCTCCCTGCAGGTCGACCAGCTTCCCCTTCGCTTCCTGGAGGCTCCGGCTGATGGACACCTCCGCTTACGGCTCAACAGCCAGCTGTTTGTGGGTAGGCCTGGCCTCAGCCTCACCAAACCACCAGAGACAGGGATTTAATTAAGCTACTCTGAACAATAATTGATTTATTATATCACATTCCTATTATAGCTCAGGGTGACCAGCTTCGGTACTCTCTTCACACTTCTCCAACAACCTTTTTTCCCCCCTCAGATATTTTAGTGTGTCTGCCTAATAATACGCCATCACTGTAGGAAAGACAGAGATATAATTTAAAAAGTATTTCTTGAAGTGGGTTGACAATATTCTTGCTCTTACTGGGTCATTTACTTTGTTAAATTTGAAGAATGAAATGAATGACAAATGGAAGCAATAAAAAAGCCTTTAACCACTGTGGACCATAGAAGAGTACTGGTTCACTGTTTTAACTTTAGTGCAAATGATTATATATATCAGTCAGCCACCTCAAAGATCCTGTCATTGTGAAGACTTGAAGTGTATTACAGTGTGGCACACTGTAATGATTGGTTGCTATTGATCCCCATCTGCCTCAGAGAATTGTGACTATAATAATATAAGGTTATAGATCTTTAACACAGTATTCCTATTAATTCTTTCCATTAAACCTGTTACTGTGTAAGTAAACAGTGACAAAGTACTTCATGTTATATGTGGAATTATGAGTTGTTGTACAGAAGATACAAAATTTTTATTGGCAATAGTTTTTCTAAAAGTGAAACCATATTGACAACTATCTGACAAGTATCGTAAATAATATGGAATTGGCACAGTGATTCTATTGCTACTGCAGTAATACTGGTAGAGTCAGCTGTGTTGAATTTTGTTAATGTCTAATTACACTGTAATCACAGTAAAAGTCTGCTTACTGGAATTATATAAAGGCTTGTCGTAAATCCTCATCAGCCTTGAAGGGAATTATGATTATAAAGTAGTTATAGATGCTATGTAGCACAATGTCAGGGATTAGGGGTGACTAATGGCCATCCTTCTCCCAGGGGGAACCGCGTCCCGTCAGAGAGGCTTCCTGGGCTGCATCAGGACTCTGACCATCAACGGTATGACCTTTGACCTGGAGGAGAGGGCCAAGATGACACCAGGGGTGAGCTCCGGTTGTCCTGGCTACTGCAGCGGCTCCAGCAGCCTCTGCCACAACAGAGGGAGGTGTATCGAGAAGAGCAGCGGCTATGCCTGTGACTGCTCCCAGTCCGCCTATGGGGGACCGGCCTGTAAAGAAGGTGGGTGATGATTAACTTACTCTGTGTTCAGATGACAAGCACCATGTCCGTTCACACTGCGGTGCCAGAGGCTCCAATTGCATATATGCAGTGGTCTCATGCAGCTTCAAAGTTTTTTATTTTTTTGCCTTTCATAACATTACATTGTTTTGATGAACATAGCTAGCTAGCAAACACTAACAAGGTAGAAGTAATTGAAAATAAACCGAAAAGGCTCAATAAAATGACTTTACCGTCGACTCCAACGATGGATGTAACCATTCTCCAAACATTGTTTTTGAGATGTTTATTCCTGTAGTCTTTCAAATAAAGGTTGTAGAGAACTGGCCTGTTATTCATTAACTAAATCACATCAGAAGGGAAACGAGGAAGTGTTGAAATCTGGCTGTGGCCTCACAAGCAGAAGGATCCAGGTTCAGTTCCCAGTCCTTTCTGTGTGGAGTTGATATGTTCTCCCCATGTTCTCCTGGGTTTCCTACCACAGTCCAAAGACATGCAAGTCAGGTGGATTGGAGAATAAATTGCCCATAGGTCTGAATATAAGTGTCTGTCTATCTGTGGTAGACCTGTGATGGACTGGCAACCTGTCCAGGGTGTCTCCCTGCCTTCTACCCAATGCATGCTGGAATAGACTCCTGCTCACTGTTACACTGAACAGGAATAAGTGGGTAAAGAAAATGAGTGAATTAATACTGCATGATTTGCTGCTGATCGGCAATGCTGCCCAAAGGTTCAGCTGCAGTCAACTTTTCTATGCTGGCAAATGAGGAAAGAAGGCCACTGGGGTTAAAATACTATCATCTTTCTCTGGTTGTAGTAAATGAATGGGCTTCCAGCGACTGGTTTTCACTGGTCTTGTTGGCAGGTGCATTAAAGGACTTAATGGTGCATTTAGTCTTTTAATGATACAGTTGTGGTCATTGCAGATGTCCCCCAACCTGCACCTGTGTTGTGTTAGTATCCTGCTTTGGGGTGCAGCAGCAGTAACAGCCAGCATGTAAAAAGTGTAACTATGGCTACCATTTCTGTATTTTCTTGATGTGATGGTGTTCCCGTTCACCATGAAGTTTATTCAGTATAATTGGAATTTGAAAAATCTGAATGCTATTGAGTATACGTATATAGTGCAGTTTCATGTGTGTTCCTCAATAAAACAATGTTTTAATTAAGTTGAGTTCATCACAAAAATGCTCACAACAACTAAGGGGAGTGAAAAGCACAATGTATAATAAAGGAGTAGCATTTGCTGCCTCTTGGAAGGAGGGTGTTAAGATTAGTGATATTCATAAAGTGGAATTTGGATTCAATGTGAGGAGGTGATCAAAGTGGCAGTGGAGCAGAAGACAGATTATGGCTGCTCCACAGTCTCTGGTCTGTCTGGGAGGATCAAGCTTTCACTTTCACATTCATCTAGAGTTCTATTATTGTGGTAGAGGGCCTATCAGATATGTCACTAGTATGAAATACAATAGACTCTCCCTTTGATCCAAGCGTCTCTGAGCTTGGCATCTGAAATGCGGCGCAGGAGTTAAACTTGCTGAAATTTCAGGAGTAAAATGTAGTCGATACACTTATTCAGTTGTACGTTAGTATGGTGGCAGATCAGATTTTCAAAGCTGAAGTTCTGTCATATAAAAGTATTTCACATTGAAAGCAACGGTACGATTAAACAATGAATGTCACCTACTGGCGAAGCAGACTATTTCTGTTTTCAGTACTATTATTTATTTATAAGCCAAGCACTGTTCTGAAAGAAAAGCAACTAAGCAATGATAAACAATGAGGTGAAGTAGCCTAGAGATTAGAGGGGTCAGCTTGTGAAAAGGTCACTGGTTTGATTCCTCAGACCAGCTAGGGAAAACAACTACTGTCGATGTGTCCTTGAGCAAGGCATTGAACCCCTAACTGTTCCAGTAGAGCGTCTGAGTAGCCAACAGTAGAAGACTGTGGCTTTACTGGTCAGCTCCCAGTGTGAATGTGTGTAACTGTGTGAATGTGACGCAGGAAAAGAGAAAGTGTGCTCAGTCGATTTTCTGCTGGATAAATAAAGATGAAAATATATTTCAGAAAAGCAGTTTCAAGAGAGTTCACTGCAATGAGGTCTATTTTTCCCTGTCCCTGTGTATCCAGAGGTGTCGGTGTCCTTCGACAGAGAGTCCTCGGTGACCTACACGTTCCAGGAGCCCTTCTCAGTGATGCAGAACAGAAGCTCCCAGGCCTCCATTGTTTCCAGAGAAACCATAAGAGCCAGAGAGAACATGGCCTTCAGCTTCCTGACCTCCCAGACCCCAGCCATGCTGCTGACTGTC
This sequence comes from Monocentris japonica, assembly GCA_900323365.1. Lineage (NCBI taxonomy): Eukaryota > Metazoa > Chordata > Actinopteri > Trachichthyiformes > Monocentridae > Monocentris > Monocentris japonica. The sequence goes on from OOFE01049636.1 coordinate 9,016, forward strand.
AGCACCTTCAGCCAGCAGTACATCTCTGTCATCCTGGCCAGGAACGGTAGGGACACATGAATTTGACATTTGATGGAGGAAAAAAAAGGACATTTAGACCTAATTAATTCTCAGTTTATATGAATGTGGCTTATAGAACATAGTGTACAGAATATTACATGAAAACATAGAAGCACTGCTTATACAACAGTGTGCTTTTTTAAATAATGCCTGATGCATGTATGTGCATGTAATGTATGTGTTGTCGCTGTATATATCGTTATATTATTATACAAAGCTATATCACAGCAGTCAATGCAAACTAATAGAAGTTCTCTCATCATGTGACATCAACAAAACTCTTTTGCATACAAAGAGGATTATGGGAAATTGGGAGGTCACAGCTAAGGTGTGAAGATTTATAGTTACATTTTCACAATAAAACAAGTTTTACTTAATTTTCTTCATTATAAACAGCTAAATAATGAAGAGAGATGATTTGTACAAAATGTCTTTTACCAGACTATAAAGTAGTTTCATAGCATTGAGGTATAGAGGAGTGAAGTGACACACTTGCAGTCAAGCTGGCTGAGTTTGGTTCTTGAAGATCATAGTGTTGTGGTAATAAAAAAACAGCATTTATTTGCAGTGAACACCATAAATATTTGGAGGGCAACCTAATGTTTGACATATTACGCCCTCAGTGTCTCGGCTGAGTGTTTGTGAAATGCATTGATGTAGGATGACATACTTTCTGTGAGGTCAAAGTGCAGACTGTCAGCTGTGATTTGAAATTTTTTGGATCAGGAGTTATAGCAGTACAACCAGTGACGAAAACCAGGTGTCAAAATACAGTATGTATGTGTGTGGCTTACCCTGCCCCTAAAATTAGGCCTCAAGCCGTTGCTTAGTCTTAGTCACTTGTCTAATTGATTAGCACTATAAAGTTTCTTTATAATAGTAATTATAATTTCAGAATGGAAAATTATTATAGTGTATAGTGAGGTACTCTGACATTATTATTAACTCTGGTATTGCCGAAAAAATGTGTCACTGGAATTTCAGTGCTTTTTCTTACCTATACCAAAAGCTTAATTGGTCATTTATTTGTTGAGTGATCCAAGCTTGTTTAAACAACACATTGTACTGGGTGTTTCAAAAGTTGATATGATAATAACAATAATAATAATATACACAGCTGTATATCATTTGTAATTTTTACAAATTTTAACAAAATAGTTCAACACTAAATTGATAATAAAAACAATTAAGCATGTATTAATACTACAATTATACTTCTAACTTATACAATTAGGCTTCAAGAATAATGTATAATTATTATGTATATACTAAGGCTGTGTATTTTAAAATATTCTTTTCTTCACTCCTGAAAAATTTAGTTTTTGGCACTTTTTCTTTTTGTCTGACAACAGCAAGGTAGATTTTGAGGGGATTCCAAGTTATGCCAATCCCAAACACCCCATATTAAACAGAGATGAGAAGAACTAACTGTCACCTGAGACAGCTTTCAATTTTAAGAAAAAAAATGCAATCCCTTTGCATTTAGCAAAATAGATTGTAAGGAAAGTATGTGCCTGCCAACAGACACCAGAGATAGTGATGTATCTTAGCCTATTCAGTCTCATCCAGAGCATTCAATGCTCTGGATGAGACCTTTAAGCTGACAGCCTTCAGGCTGTATCCAAGCCTCTGAGCATCATGTTGAGTGATACCTCTCTGTTTCCCTAAGTCATTGCCCTTTTGTGCTCTTTTGTGTTTAATCACAATGCACGAATGACTCAGGTCTCTATAAATGTTCAAGGATTGACAGGACACTTCAACCACAGTAATCTTCATCCATGGAAGCACTCTCAGGACTTGCTGAAACATAACACAAAGCCTTTCACCAACATAGCTGGAATTGTAATATTGACCCAACTCCACTTGATAATGCAGAGCTTTCTGCTGCTTTGATCTATTGGTGTGTGTGTGTGGGAAGAACACTGAGTGCATATTGACATACTCAGTATGGGAGCAAAGAGCTTTGGGATAAATATATACATATATCTCAAAAGGTGACCGGAGGAGTTTAGGTACAGAGGTCTATTTATAAATAAGCTGCCAACTCTTGTATGCATTTTCTTAACATTTACCACAAAGTCAATAAGTGCATTCTCTTCTCCGTTATTCTGTGATGTGCACGTACTTGAAATCAACATTGAAATATGCGTAAGGGAAGATGCAGTTTTTATTTCATTGGATTGGACTGGAGTCTGTGGCTTTTAAATTGATCAATGTCTTTGAGATGGTCTCTCAGGTGCAATTGACAGTAGAATAGCAGCATTCAACACAGCTTGGCAATACAGCTTCTAAGACATCCTAAAGGGCTCAGAAGGGGATTTCCACATGGGTCTGTTTCAAGGCCACTTCTACTTGGCTTATCCTGTTTTTTTGCGTGGCTTTGTGTCCAGGGAGTCTGCAGATCTGGTATCGCCTCCAGATGGACAGAAATCCAGACGTGTTCAGCCCCACCCTCAGCAGCTTGGCAGACAGACGCCTCCACCGAATCAGAATCCACCGAGAGGGCAAAGACGTCTATGTACAGGTGAGCAATGGACACATAATGTCCTGCATGTAGAGAGGGACCAGTCCAGGATAAACAGTAACCATTAAAATCTAGAAGTAATAATTATGATTAAATTGAGAATGACTTACCCCCCCCACCCACTCTCATAAACAAATTAAGTTTTTACAACCCTCTTCAATGTATTTGTGGCAGTGCATTGTGAGTTAACGGTGTCTTCAGTTCAGTACTAACACTTGATTTTCTCATCTATATCAACTTGGGCAATGCATCTGAGCCAGTGTATTACTGCGGAAGTGGAAGGAATGAGGCACTTAAAAGCTAGTCGTGGGCAGATACCATTTGTACGAAGCAGTCAAGAACATAATACTCCATCTATAATGTATTGAAATGCGCTACTGCCTTGGTTTGGATTTCTTGTAACCGGCTTATTATTTGATTACTTTCCACTCAACCAGATCGACCAGGACATCCACAGAAAGTACACCCTGTCATCTGATGCAGAGTTGATCTTAATCAGATCCTTGACATTGGGCAAAGTCATCGGTAAGTCCTCTCATGTCATTAAGCTTTTCCTGAGAAATGACTTGAGTCAACAACACGCCTTAATGATTTCCACACGTGTTATCTCCCTCGAGGGGTACATTTTTTGATTTGTCATTTCCTATGTGTTTCTCTTCTATTCTATTTAATCTAATTGTAGATACTGATTAACATGCTCACAGGGCCACAACATTTTTATGCTTCAGTTATTATGCTTTTTATGTAGTTTTCTTTATGATTTTTTAGCTGTGGCTAATACTTCTGCATCATAACATCTATCTATCTATCTATCTATCTATCTATCTATCTATCTATCTGTCTGTCTACAGGAAGGGAGAATTTCAATGAGGAAGTAATGCAAGCAGGATCAAAGGGTTTCATCGGTTGCCTTTCCTCGGTCCAGTTCAATCATGTGGCTCCTCTGAAAGCGGCGCTGCTGAATCGAGGAAGCTCATTGGTCACAATCCGCGGTCCACTGGTCCAGTCAAATTGCGGGGCGCTTGCAGACTCCACCACCTCACACACTCTGCTAGGTAACACACTCACACACTCTGCTAGTTGTATGATGAGGGATCCTCACCTTTATTCTAGAGACCAGTACCTGGAGCGCCTACCTAACGCCAGATCTGTGAGATCTGACCAAACCTCTAAGGTTACACCAAGAATTTACACAGACTTACAATGGAGACACAGGCTTTAGACAAATGTAGCGTATATGGCGTAGTGTCTTTCATTTAGGTGTAGCATACACGGCACATTCACATAGTGTTGTCTTAGCATATAAAGGCTGTCTGCGCTACACTAGATTTCTTTTGTACTCGTTCATGTTGCTAGAGGATGTTGCTACATTGCTAGTTATTTTTTGCACGTCTGCACTGGTAACTTGCTTGAAGAAATAGCCAATAGCTCCAATAGATATTTTTTCTATTCACTGATTGCAATTTATTACCACTTGAAATTTTGGTCTCCTCCATCTTACTAGCATTGCATCAATTCAAAAATATTCTGATGGTCTCCCAAGACCCTAGGAAGATTTACCCACTGATTGCTTTAGATTGACACAGTTAAGGAAGAGAAATTCTGAAATGCAGAGTAGAGGCAAAGCTCCACCTAGGGGAAAGGCAGTCGGCCCAAAAAATATCTACTGCCTTGTGAAATAGATCATTTCCAAAATGCTTGACAAATTGTCTAGATTCAGCACCATGGACAGCACTTTACACTGAGAATGAAATTACACCGAGGGACCTACAATTTACTACTTGACTAATTTATGTCAAGTTGGCAAAAAATAAAAAAATGGCAAGTATACTAACTTTCATGCTGCTACCCTGAAGCAAACGGAAGAACTGCCAGTTTAGGAAAAGCAGCAAATATTAACATTGTTGAGGATACTGACTTCACCGTGTTTACAAAGCAAAGAGTTCAGGAATTCCCATCCCTCGTCATTACCAGCAATCTTCAAGATCTTCAAGATCAAAATAAGTATCAGATCTTCCATGTGGACAGAGTATGTGAAAAATCTAGCCTCTGTCATTTAAAAGGGAAATCTGTGACTCCTTGGACTATGATCAAATAATTTCCAAATTTAACAGCAAGCCCAGGCATCTACGCCTTGCGCTGTAAAGCATGAAGACAAAGCTGATTTTGTAACATACTATTGCCAAGCCGGTGTGCTGTCCATGTGTCTGATTCAAGTGTGCCTGTTTATGTGGATATGTATAAGGAAATGGCCTTTGTAGCTTTAGCATTGGGAATAGCCAATCTGATCTGATGTTTGCTGACTGAGCACTTCTATTTTGTTTTGTTACAATTCAACCATTATTTTATGACACCTTTTTGGATAAGCAGACTTCCTCAGTTTGCTTGTTCAAATCCTGTCCACCTCGGTCAGCTGTGTATCAGGGATCCCAGAGCTTAAGTAGCCAAAACACCAAAAACAACAAAGTAGTTAAATGATGAATAAAATGAATTGGAAAGGATAGGCAGCCAGGACAAGATAGCCAGAATAATGTAATGGAATTACTAATTGATATATTTAATGAACATTTTATTAATGAATTGTGTCATTTAAATGTGAATTTAATGAATCACTTTTTAAATTGTTTTAAATGTATCTGATAATTAAATACTAATAATGAATCACTAAGCTATTCTATAATAATAAGGTTGGCACACCATGTCACAACACTTCATAGGTAACACATTCACACACTCTGCTAAGCAATACAGTTACATAAACTGTTAGGTAACACAATGACACTCTGCTAGGTAATACAATGACACTCTGCTAGGTAACACACTTGGTAATGTTCATTGCCAGGGTCCTTCAATTACCACCTGGCAAGCGCCAAATGCTGGTAAATTTGTCAGATGAAGGGTCACCTACCATTGTGGGTGTAATGTTTTGAGGATAGCATTGAAATTCACTGGTTATATTCAACCTTTGGTCTTTGCCTGTTTGCCTGACCGTGAGCCAATTAAATCAAATCGAAACAACAGCTCTGATTGTCTGACTGTTACGCTGCCTCTACACCAAGCGGTAGTGTCACCAATTTGGTGAATTTGTCACAAGATTTAGCCACTTTTCAGATCCCCCTGGCACAGTTATTTCTCAAAAAAGACTAGCAACAAATCAAGATACTTTTCAGACCATAAAGAACAATGTCAATGTTCTTAAACTTCTATCTTGTACTGTTATTGTTATGTACTTTATTTGGCAGAGCAGTGTTTTCATGTGTATACACACACATAAAATATTTGCACGTTCAGAAGACTTTACACAAACATACATGTACCTACATGACAATTCTCACTAGCGGGCCCACTCGACAGATGACGTTGGCTCCAAATTCTGTAGCAACCAAACAGATCCAAAATAACCAATTAAATAGTAAATTCTCCAATGATGAACCACATTTCTTGTCAAAAAGTCAGCAAAATTTGCAGGTGAAGTATATCTCTCTCTCAGATTATTGAAGCTACAGACCAAGCCACTCCCCCTGCCTCCAAGCATGCACACATTTCAGAATGTTAGGCCTCAACATGTCACACCGAGGGGTATTGTATGGTGCTTTGCAACAAAAATTTGCAACAAGATAATAAAAGATCCATTATATAAGTGAAAGCTTTTAATCTCTTTACTGAATGTTTCACACAGCATCTGATTCGATGTACAAAATAGCATTGATAACGGTGCCATATTTCAGCAAACTATGTACAATTATTAGTTGATATGTATATTATCAATTCATTATCGTGGCCAGTAAAAATACCTTGTGGCGGGTATTATGTTTTTGTTTACAATCCCTCGGCAGGTGAGCTACAAAGTTAATTTCCGACATCTCATGACCAAACACACTTCACTGGTGGTGGCTTGTTGGAAGAACTCAGACTGAACAAACAAATAGATTCTTTTATCCATCTTTTCTCCATTGCTTTTTCCACACATTTCACAGTTGTTTGTCCCATCCAGCAGTATGCTGCAGAGCTCTGACTCGATTACGGATGTTCACAGTCTCGCCTGCAGCTTTATGCGTCATTATTACATTTCAAGCATAATTCAGGAACGAGTTGAAACAACAATGAACTGATACCTTCCAGTGTAATGGAAGTTTTGTTTATCATTGTTTTGGCAGTTACACAAAATGGCTTATCTTGTGGCGCGAACACCCATTGAAAACAACATCCACTAGCTTCATGGCTCATTCACTCATTACTGAAAGTTAATGAATTTGCCTATTTCTTACTACTTCTCCAGATCAAGCTGCAAAGGCAAATAAAGATAAGGAGCAGCTTGGCAATGATACCCAGAATGATTCGGCTGTAATAGTAGGTCTGTTTTCCTCTCTCTTTTGTGCTAATTTATTATTGTGTTGTTAATTTAGTCCCAGCTGTCTGTTATTTGTCTCTGTCTCTGCCTGCTTCCATCTTAAGTCTTTTTCCTGGTCCCTTACTAGCTCTCTTTGCTTTAGTTCAGGCTCATTCACACAATTATTGGTACTTGAACAATAATGTTTTTAAACCATTAATGTCGATCACAGTAATTCACAAGATGCTTGAATGCTTTCAAAACAGGGAAACCTGTCTCTGTACTTTTTTAAATATATTATTACATATTTTCTATATTTGTTTTTTTCTCTGCTGAGACAAAAGATGTAAGCCATGATTCCCATGCAGAGTATTTGCACTTGTAACTGACCCATATTGGTAACTTATTGCCACTGTGGTCTACTAATATGGTTGCCCTGGCTGCTCCTCAGGCGTGGTCACAGCGGTGGTCTTCATTACTGTGTGTGTGCTGGCAGTGGTAACTCGGTTCCTGTACCAGCACCGGCAGGCTCAGAGGACCGCCACCATGAAGGAGAAGGAGCACAGACACAGCATGGAAACAGCCTACCGGGCAGAGTTGCACCTCCACAATTCAGTCAGGGACAACATGAAGGAGTACTACATATGACAGACACACGGAAGTGTCCAGCCGAGCCTTTTAGCCATCGCTTACCTCTCTTCTCTTGTGTTTTGTCCAGCTGTCTACACAGGACAAGGTCCCTGGCCTTTTTCTCTTCTGACGAAGATATGGATAGGACTGTCTCTAATAGTAAAATGTGGGAAGAGAAGGGACCTCCCCAAACTTCTCACCCCTTATTTGTGTGTAGATACTCAGTAGGACAGGTATTTTAGCTGATGATATTGGTCTGTCTGCCCAGCCCAGCCAGTGCTGGCAATAGGGGTAAGAGACAGTGCCATAACAGAATGAGACATATGGGTACAGTGCAATGGATCTGTCCTCCGGGAACACCAGAAGACCCTTCGCAGGTTGGCAACATAATGGATGAAATGTATAAATGGTCCCTCAGGTTTCTCTGGCAGCAACAGAGGAAATGATGGACAGCAGTGGATATGTGTATGGTGCAGCAATCCAAGATGAGTCTCCCAATCATAAAGCCACCCAGGTGAAAGAAGTCATTGGAAACAGAGCCCAAGAACAACACATAGGACAGGGATCAGTTAAGGGATTAAGTTAAACACCTCACAGATTCCAGTTTTTGAAGCAAATTTGGCCAGTGATACCAATGCACATATGCTGTCATTCTTGAAGAAGTACCCATTCTTCACCATGATCTTAGAACTCAAAGTTTAAGGCCATATCTTAAATGTTTGGTTACCAGAAGAAATATTGCAGAGCTGTATTGCTGAACATAGTCAAGATTTGAATGGATCCTTGTCAAGTCAGCAGGTTTGCCTGTAATGTCTGACTTGGCTTCCTTTTTGTTAGCCCTTACAGCTGTTCAGACTGAGGGCTGGATTGTTCCTTGTCAAGGGTGTGTTAAAAATAACATAGTAAACTATACAGTAGCATCTGCTGTCTGTCCCCTTGCTCAAGAAGTCATCATATCCCACTCAAGTGACACCTGGTCAAGGCTCAGAGGCATGTTCAAAGAGCCACAATAAAAAGAGATTCACTATTTGTTTGTATTTTTATTCTCTTTAGTGATTTTTCTTCTCTTGTTTTCTGTTAAAAGTGATTGTGTTCCAACCTTATCTTGAATTTTGTATACATCATTTAGTTTTGCATTTTGTTTGCAAGTTTCACTAGGGTACCTGCGCTAGATAAGTGGATGATTGGCAGTGTTTAACAGATGCTTTATAGCTTTATTTTGCCTGTCACAGAAAAATTAGCTGATATTGAGCAGCAAGGTTGAAAACATGAATACATAAAGGGAAAATCCACCTTGTGATACACTCACACTGTTAGACATCATCAATGTATGATAGCCAGTGCATTCCAGGAGTAATTTAGTGATTAAGTGTTGTAATTTATTTCTTGGGTGTATCCACTTTCCATCAACCTGCCTCGTCTACTTCAGTTAGTAATGTTTTCCCAGAACGCCTTTCAACAAGCCCCAGAGAACAGGTGTGAACTTGTTGCATTCAGCTGTGGGATAGGTGGAGAGAGCTACTGCAATAGCAATAGAAAAAGTGAGAGTTGCGCCCCCTTACTCAAAATGCCTTGCGGCTGCACTGCATTGTGGACTACTGAGGCTACTGTTGGTGGAGAAATTGGTATCTCTGCCTACACTGAATTTCTCCCTGTATGATTGTTAAACGTCGGTGCAAAATGGTGGGTCTAGAAAGAAGCCCTGCTCTTTGAGTCTGCGTGACAACAAAATCTGACGCCTACCGTTGATGTTTTAGATTGTAGAAAAATGTTCTACAATTAAACTCCATTGTAGGTGCAATAGGAATATTTTGGCATATTGTCACATTGTTGACATGTGGCCACTTATCCGCAGGAATAAGAGAAATACACAAACAACAAAATGCAAGGTACATCACCAATAGCTGTGTTTTAACTGTGTTTATGTGTTTTAGGGTGGATTTTTCTTTTAATCTTCAAACAAATGTTGGAAGAGAACTTATTTGCAATTTAGAAATGTTGTGTATGAGCAACCATGTATCAGAGACTGTCCAGTTTAATTCTAATGAATAACAGCCAGTTGAGAAGTCGACCACTGTTTGCTATTTAAACATATTTTTAATTCAAACTTGGATTACATCTTGTAAGAGAGCCCTAAGCCCTAACACAAAATTTGAATGTTCTCAGTTTAACAAGTACGGTGCCAGTTTGAAAGAGCATTCAAATGATAAATTAATACTAAATTTTGCAATTGCTAAATAAACTTTCTGCCAACAGTCTGTTAAAATGATTAGTTTCATCTTACATGCAGACATTTTTTCATCAACAACTATTCACAATCACAAAGTAGAAATTGAAGTATTGTCTCAAAACTTTTTTTCCAATTAAAGTGTCCTTGACAACCAGTTATAAATAACCTCTGAGACTCTGAGACCTTCTTTGACTCTGAGACCTTCTTTTGTACTCATGTTGATATTGTGGTTATTTAAAGGACCGGTTTTGTATGGCTATAATTGTACAAGTATATTATGATATATGTTTAATAAAATCAGATGTTCTTTTTTGAAAAAGTAATTTGTCTCCCTTTTTGCACTCTTTCCATCTCTCACTCTTTCAATTTTTTATATATAGCCTAAACATTGATTGATTTATATCATATTAAGCCATAAGAATTGGTCATACCATCTTGAAATATATGTACTCTAGGAGAAAAACATCTGTAAATCGGACTCAGTCCTTACAAGGGTTATGGTGAATACAGAACAAAATGGAATCTGAGGCAATTAAATCACACAAGCAGGGTGTAAAATTGCTTTGAGCCAGAGCTGCAGGTGTGGAAAATTGTATTGTATCTGTAAATTAATTGTGCTTACTGCAGTATTTGATCCTGACAAGGTTAGCCAAATACATCACTAATAGCCAAAGTACTAATTCATCCAATTAAGCATCTCATTAAAATTAATTGATTCATTGTCATTTTGTTTTACTTTGAGGTCTGCTCTTTAAGGAGTGTGTTATCTTCCTTATTTCTCAATTTGTGGCAGCCTTTTCTTTGTCAAGTCCATTTGTTAATTTTACCACTTTATCTTTCATGAAATTACTGCATGCACATTTACTTTTTTATGTGGCAATGGATAAATATGCTCGACCAATGTTGCCTGCTTTCTCCAAAAACATTTTTTTCATGCCCTTGTGAGAAGGTCTTATCAAAAAGGATACTTTTTTCCAGTATTTGTGGATCTATTGTGGATCTATATCTGTTTCTGCAGTTGTGGTTACTGAATGTGGTTTCCATTGTTTTCTTGTGAAAATAATGTTCACATTCCTGGACTTTGGGATTAAGCAGTCCTCAAGGAGGACTACCTTGATGGATGAAATCAGCTCTTTTTCCCCAATCCAACTCCAGAGTCAGTTGAGAATCATACAGTAGATATACTGATATTGCACACAATAAATAGGAATTGTTTCGTTTCATATGTTTCTGAGATACCGACACATACAGTGTAGTCTGAAATTACCAAGTGACAAATGCTGGTAAATCAGTAAGGACTGGTAACTTAGTGTCTTAATTTATGCACACTGTGGCCAACTTGGCGACTTTGTCCCTGGACACTTTTCAGATTCTCCTTGCAACTCTATTTCTCAAAACCGACTAGCAACAAATCAAGCTACTGTAGGGAATATTAACTATGTGTAGATGCACAGAGAATTTTTAACCCCGTTACTCAAATAACCTGGTTTTGGGTTGAGGCATATAAACATCACAACTGGATTAGAATAACATGGAAACAACTTACTGCTTTCATTTTTGGTTTTCGCCATCTGCGCAAACTCAGACTCACAGCATTATGGGTATATTTTGATGTCAATAAAAAACACATGGTGGTAAGCAGTACTTGCTATTGAGATCATCATTTCATAGAAGAAACCCACTGTTCAGTCAAATAGGGTAGCTGCATCTTTTTCATACTTTTTTGCTTGCGGACTGTTAAAACTGTCAGTGGGACTCCACAAGTATACAGAAATATTCAGTTAACTAGTTTATTCAGAGACACTCAATCGCACAGTATCAAAGGCTCCTTAACCAGGGTATGGTCAATAGCTAGGGTTTGTTATTGATTCGGCACCGACCGAAATATGATGGTCCGACCGAGAATCGAAAAATGTTGGAAAAAAAGGTACCAAATTTCGATACTTTACGGTACTTGTTGATGTGAATACTATTTTGGCAGTCAGACAATCACTACCAGCATTGTTGTATCCAGGTGACTTGACGACGACGCCAGCCTACTTTTGGCTAACAGTGGCTAAATTCACAGTTTAGCCACAGCTAGGTTTTGATGTTGACATTACCTGCTGACGTTACCTTCGGTCGTCAGCTATTCTAACGTGCGGTGGGTTTCCCTATGCATGTAGTGATTCACGGTGCACTTGTGACTACTAGGAACTTTCTCTCTTCAAATGAGAAAATTAGCTCTTGAAAGGCAAGCAACAGAAAAAAAGAGAAAGAAAGAAAAATGCAGTGAAAGGGACCAAAAAAGCAAGAAAGATTGAGTGAAAAGGTATCATCTCCATCCATGGTGAGGTAGAATACCCTACACAGCTGGCTTTGACAAAGGGATGGTCCCCATGAAATGAAATTGGAGATGGTATAAGATCACAACAACTAGCTGCCTGCCTACTGCTAACTTTTCAAGTTCAAAGCTATAATGTGTGTAATGAACCAGGGCCATTTAATTGCCTGTGGATCTTCAAATTTCTCAGCATTAAAGAGAAGGAAAGAGACTGCAAGAAATCTTCAAAATGTTGATTGTTTGGATGCTGTTATAATGCCTTTCCTGGAGAGGATTTACATGTAAAAGTATGACTGAAGGCAAAAGAATGTTAGAAACTGGTGTCTTGGTTCTCAAAGTAATGGCTATTTTCTGCAGCGTTAGAAATAACTTTTATTTCCATTTCAATAAAAATATCCTTGTTTTTTCACTTTTCATTCCTTGAACCAGTGATGTTCTCTGTACACCAATAAAAATGTAAACCATAAAACATTCAGTGAACACAGAAATAAAATTGCCCTGCCCATTTTGTGCATTTTGTCAGTTGCCAGTTGCACATGGGTTTTGTGCTGTCCCTGGCTCTATAATTTATCATATAATTATGTTTACTTACTGTCTATTTACACCAGAATCATACAAATGAGGGTGTTGTAAAATAAAAGGCTACCAATATTTCTCGTCTGTCAGACTTCTGACATTTGTCCTTGGAAGAAAGGTACAGGGTACATTCAGGATTAGTTGGACAACATGCACAGAGAATGTCACAAAAGATTGCACAAAATAATTGGAGAACACATCTGCACAAGTGTTCTCCAATGACAATAATACCTTCTTGTTGCTCCAGTGGTTTCTGTCTCTGCAGGACAAGTTGGAGTGTTCCTCCATTTCATCGGAAAGTACCATTATCTATTATATCTGATTAGTTATTGTTGTATTTATCATTATTGTGACAAATGGGTCAAATTATTGTGATAAAGATTTTTGTCTTTGTATATCGCCCAGCCATACTATATAACCATATGTTAGATTGGTTACATGCCCAAAACATTTAAGATAATAACTGTCTATTTAAAATAAAGTTAAGGATGAAGGACACTGTCAACTGTCTCGCTGCTATCCCAGTTTGAAGATAAGTTAGTCATGGATTTTCTGGCTCTAGGCATTTTAGCTATTACAGATTGTTCACCTGCTGGTCAGGTTCTCTGTTTCACTGGACAGATCTGCACAATTTTGCAGACCCCAAAAGCACTGTTGAAAGCTCCTGGTATTTTTTTAACATGTTTCCCAATGCCATTCTGCTTTTTGAGAAAATAAAACCAAGATTCCTTCCACTTTACAACCTTCACGAGGTGTGCCATCCACCTCAACCAAAATGTCAGAAGTAGCTCCATAGCCACACAACACCACGGTGCACATAGTATTTATTCTGATATAAGAGCTAACATACAAATAATGATAAGATTTGTTAAAAAAGATTAATTTCAAGAATGACAATACAAGTTACCATGCTCTGCACTGACTACTTTGTATTAAGAATTCCCTGTCTGGCAGATATCATGGTGCATTTCCCCAGCAGCCCTGGTTTGCCTCTCCAGTCTGGGGAGGTTAAGCAATGAGCCAGAGAAAGTATGCAGGTATCATACACATATGACTGTGGATAGCAGGAAACAGCAAAATCTGTCCTCTCAGTTTTGCTAATGGCCTCCAGACAATCTGTCAACCTTTGGATCCAGTCCTCTTTAGGTTTGTATTTTGCAGCTTTATCCACTGCATTGGTAAACATCCAGAGGTTGCAAGACAAATTTTAGGTCATTATTTTGTGCATGTTTCTATATTTTGTGCTTTCACTGCCAAGTTTTCTAACTTACAGGATACTTTCAGTGGATGCTAGTCTGGATTGAAATGAGTAGAGTGCTCTGTCAGATTGTTTTCCATGTGGCTGAAGAAAATTAATACCAAAGGGGGAAAGCTGTCAAGACAAAATTGGCAGAAGACACATCAATGTGTGTACGCCAAGCTACGGACATAAAACAAATTCACATATCACATTTGACTATTTTACAATCTGCTATTTTCATCTTCCTCAAACCATAATCAGTTTACTCTGACAATAAAGACTGAGAGGTGCTACATAATGACAGCATGGTCCACCATGACAGATGACTGCTTCTGCTACTCTTGCTCTGTATCACTGCTAGCACCCACATTACCGTCTTACTGTCTGTTGGCCAATTTGAGCGAAGTGTAACAACTTGCTAACCATAGCACCAATGTTGTCATGGGGATAGAAATGACATGTAGCAAGACTAGTGCATAATTGACCACTGACAGGTGATGTCAATGCAAAATCCAGCTTTACCTTGTTAAAAACATGGAAATCAGCTGACCATGGTCAGCAGCTGCCGAAATATCCCTGGTAATATAAAGTGAATGAATTTCCAGTGACTGGTTTCCCATGTTGCTCATGGTAGGGACATACAGTAACTGTCTGTGAAGCACTGGCATCCTGTTCAGGAGGTGTGCTTTTAGTTGCTTCACAACATAGAAATGGAAAAATAAGATCCCAGCCTATGAGCAGTCGATGGCTTACTTCTTCCCTGGTGCATCCAGTTGATAAATAAGGGGCTTTGGCCAACAGCTAAGAAGCTGAATTGAGACATTCTCCTCTGCTCCTCAAGCCACTTGCTGCTTTTCTGCTTGTCTCACTCTCCATTGCCCCTTGTTGTACAATCAGAAACCACTATATTTTCAAAGTACTAGGCTCTCTATTCTACTGGAATATTGTTCACATCTATTTCGTCATGCTTGAGGTTTTACCAAGGCTTTGTATGTAAGGATTATTACTCCAATCCGTTACATCACACTATCTGAAACAAATGTTTCAGATAGTGTGAAGTCAGAGGTTGTTTTGTCTGTTAAATGTCAAATGTAAAAAGAAAAGTGTTATTTGAATAGGCTCTTTCAGCATTGCATGTTATCATAATTTCTTTGTGTGAGATAAAATTTAAATAAACTTGGACTCTTTCTCATTATTGGGTCTGTCTGTTTTATTGATTGCAACATTAAACAGATACAGTGCTGCCAAACAGCAAAACACTTGATGGAACAATTCTGTTTAAATCACAAGCAAGCAGATATGGCAGAATACCACAATGAAAAACAAACTCGTTTCAGCCACAGGGGCCGGGAGATTAAAACAAATTAAGCCTCATAAAAATTACTGTTCATTTGTGTCGGGAGGAATAACTTATCACCCACAGCCAAAATGACAAACATGATCATATCTGGTGTTGCACCACTCCTCACAGGGAGACACTGCGGTGCCTCATACGAATAGAGACAAATATGAAATATAAAGCAGCTTAAAATAGTAACACAAGTTCCCTCAGCTCAGTGTTCCATCAATACATTTTTCCACAATCTCTTAAGCGCTGTTTGCCCTCAACCCTATGTTCTCTCCTGAGTCCTATATTACCCCTTAGGAAAATAGCATTGATTTTTCCATGTTAATTATTAGTTTACCATAGTTAAAAACCAGGAACCAGGTTAATATCCTCCTAACTATGATACAATCATAAATATAAACCCAGGCAAAATCAAATTCATGGCCTATTAGCATTGAAATTACAAAAGGTTGGACAGGAATATTTTGGGCAGACATCAACTTTGTTCGGTTCTCACAGTCGGTGTCTGCAAAACAGCAAAATCTATTTTTCCGTTGTCCAAAGCATATTGGTTTACACAACACTGGCAACCATGTCTTCATGTGTATGGCTCAGCATCATTTATTATAACAAGATAGGTTACAGCCCAAAAGGCTGCCGTTTTTCATCTGGGTGAGGAGAAACAAAATGATTGTCTACTGTGGGTTGATGTTTTGTCTGTTTGATTCACACACAATAAGAAAAATCATTCTGTCAATGAGACTATCATCATTGGCCTACTGCCATCCTTCCTAGAAGTGCATCACTTCATTTATATTTTGCTTGCTGATTTTTATTGTGATGATGGCATTTCCTTGGGGAGCCACACTGCTGTCTGTGCTGGCACATGAAGGGTACAGACAGAAACATCAAGTTGCCAAGAACCACAACCAGATAAGGGCCAACAAAAACAGCATTATTTAAAACATTCTATCTTCTCTGTTGCCTTTGGATGGTCAGTTGCAAGATGCCCTGAGAACAAGCTCAAGCTACATAATAAGTATGTTGTATGATGAAGTTATGCCACTGTGATTTATGGTTTCACTGGTCTAAAAGGCTTTTGTGTATTTTCAATATTGTCTCAATATTGCGTGGGAAAAAAGTCTTGCGTATAGAAGAAGAAGAAGAACTGGTTGATGAATCAACTTTATTTGGCACTAACACATGTACACATGCAGTGCATTTCTTTCTTTGCATACCTCTGACTAGATATACACACATCACCCCACACACATGCACTTTTCCGGTCAGGGGACAGCACAGGCGTCAGCTATTGGCAGTTGGGGGTTGGGTGCCTTGCTCAAGGGCACTTCAGCAGTGTTGGTGGGCACCGTAGCTGTGGCACCAGTTATTTTTCAGTCACCAGCTCACAGCTGTAATGCACCCTCCTGGTGGTGCTGGGGATCGAGCCAGCGACCCTCCGGTGATGGGTCGGTCTCTCTACACTGCAGCTCACAATCCTTGTAAACATTTGCACGGCATTTAAGTTTCAGGCTTTTAATAGGGGAAGAAAGAGAAAAATGCAGAAGAATTTGCAGAAAACGATAAAGAAAACAGAAATTGGTAGACTGGGGAAACAATTTCTATAGCTAGAAAATGGCTTGATTAAAAAAAGGATCTAAATCAGGGTCATGAACCATATCAATGCAGTCAGGGAGCAGTAAAATTAAAACATGAGTGCTAGCAGGACAAGATGAATGAACTTCATCAAACAAAGGTTACAGTGAATAATTCTCACTCAAATTCCACTATTATTAATGATACACACAGCTTATAAGCTAACAGCATTAATACCAAAGATGGCAGTAAGAATAAGCATTAAACAATATATACCATTGATCAGATTTTTTTTTTCAAATCTCTTTATTGAGTTTTCCAAAATGACATACATTTTACAACATCGACAATATAGAATTCCCCTTAACCAACCCAATCGTCTAGCCCTGCCTTCCAATCCATCCCACCACCCAGCCTTTCCCCCAGTCCTACCCTGGCGGGCTACGGGTGATCACACAAGGGGCAAATAATAATAAAAAAAATTAAAAAGAGGTAAAATAACGACAACAGCATGAACAAAGATTGTACATTGGCAGAGGTATCATATCAGTAGCATGCTGTAAATTTCACTCAGGGATTTGAAAACTGCTCCCCAAAATCCATGCAGGCAAGGGCATGACCAAAACATATGAAATGGAGTGGCCGGTGCCAATTTGCACAGGTGGGTCTAGATTTTTTTAGATCTTGGCCATTTTGACTTTTGTGAAATGTTCACGATGTACAATCTTAAATTGTATAATCCCATGTCTGCTGCAAGGAGAGGAACCATGCATTTGTTTCCCAAGTCTCACTGAGAAGCGGGGGAACTGCTACCATTGGGTTCTAAGTATTTCTACTAGTGATGTGTTGTACACGAACGAGTCGGCTCTTTGAGACGTCTGTTTTAAGTGAATGATGGGAGCCAGCACATGTCTGAGAGACGTTTTTTTTTGTAAATGAACACAAAACAGAATGATAGGATAATCCTATAATTTATGAGTTGAATATAATAAAAAAAAACAAAAAAAAAAAACAAGAATAGTGAGATTTTTTACACCGGAATTTAGGAGTGATCACTTCTTCTCGGAAAACCTCAAAATAAAAGCCCACAAATAACCAAACATATTTCATACAAAATAAGAGTCTTAGAATACAAATGCCCAATACATCACTGCTTGTGAGGTACACGATTTCGAATAGACTGAATAAATTGCAGTGAAGTCTTAATATATGACATGCTATGTGTTCTCTTGTGACGATTGTGTGCAAACATTGCTCATTTTCTGATGGATTAATAAGTTAATCAACCAGTGGGCACGTTTAAATCCTGAAAAAAAGAAATGCATGACTAGTCAGCAGCAGCAGTAGCAGCAATAATTTTAGTTTTATATTATGTCATACAAAATAAATTGAAATATATTCATCTGTATAGTGTTGTGGAATTATTTATTATCCATACTATTTCATTAATAGTGTGTTATTATTGTTATACAACTAGGATATTTATTCTTGCCATATCCCGCTTTTTAACCAGCAATATGACCTCGAACTAAGTTC
>OOFE01049637.1:10507-28737 GCA_900323365.1 Monocentris japonica
AAGAAAAATAAAAGAAAAAAAAAAAAAAAAAAAAAACTAAAAGTAAAACTAAACAAACAAAATCTAGAAATGAAACTGCACAAGTGAAAAGGAAATACAAACGAAAACTGAAGTATGCGAAAACTAACCACTGGAATCATCACTGGATTCGTTACCTGGACTACAAGATTCAGCTTTTAAATGTGTCGTTATTTTGTCCACCTAGGACAAAAAGTAAGTTAACTAATGCCCTTTAAATGTATCAGAAATGCTTTAGCTTTATCCCCCCCCTCCCTGTACACACATTCCTGTATCGTCTGCTAAATATCATTGTCCGTTCATTTGCTGTGTATAGACACATTCCTCCATACCTCCATTTCTCACCCAGGTTCTAAGGCTTGGTTTAGGTTAATTGCCATCAGTGCAGTCCCATGAATATCAAACATTTGGACAAAACAATGCTAGCCGAAGTTGTCAGACAAATTATCCATTTCACCACCCTTTCATCATACTGCACATTACTCAACCACCTTAGAAACAGGAGATTCTGGCCCTAATTAGCACAGTGTGGTGATGAGGGAAGATTACCCCAGGAACGGAGAAGTGATAGTTCAAATTCTGAAGCCTGAGAAACATCAGTTCAGTGGCGTTGGACGGCAGATTCTAAACAGGGGCGATTTTAGGACAGGAGGTTTGGGGGGGCTGAGCCCTCTCAGGAAGGGGCATTTGTTGCAGGCAAAGCCCGCACCAAATGTTTTAATTAATTAGTTACATTTTATTTAATGCGTGCTGCTATTGATTTACTGAATTTACTGAATTAGAGTAAAACTAGTAGACTAACAGCTAGTGACCAGAACATCTATAGGCCTGCATAGAGCCTTTTAGGAGGTATGGATACAATGTATTCAAGAAAGGGACAAGAAATCTTCTCCATGACACTCAGGTTTCACTGAAATGAGAGAAGCTGACATTTCAGTCATTTTTGTTAACATTATACCTGGCAAGTTACAAAGCCAGTGAGTGTTGTAGCTAGCTAGCTAATGTTAGATAACTATAACAAAGGAGAGTAACATGCCTTTTAATGTCTATTAAAAGTAGTAGACTGTTGAGTGTGCATTTCTTAAATTTACTACCTCTGTCCCACCCACCTACTCTCTGGGATTAGCTGCTGTTGTCTGCCTGCTCTTCATTACGTTTCTCAGTCTAGCGCACGCGCGCTGGTGGTGGCAGGTCTCTCTCTCTCTCTCTCTCTCTCTCTCTCTCTCTCTCTCTCTTTCTCCTTATGTGTTGCAATTCTCTCTAAATGCTTTGAAAATCACGATGGTTATTTGTTTATTCTAAATCAGCATGTATGCCTATGAGTTGGGTAGCCTTAGCCTTAGCCTACTTTTATTTTAGAAAGTTTTATTTTTTTTACCAGGAAAAAGATACTTAATAACATTAAGATGTCAGCCTCCGGAAAGAGTTTCAGCTTTTAAATATTTGGGGTTATGGTTTGATGAGTAAGACACATGGGCTAATCATATAAAACACACAAACCAAATACAAAAAGGCTTTTAAATCTTATGGAATCTGTACGTGGTTATGATTGGGGAGCTGATAAGCAGTCAACTGTAGAACTCTGATAAGATCCATCTTGGATTATGGCTGTATAGTAGATGGAGCCGCAGCTCCAACATCTTTATAAAGCCTGGAATAGGGATATAAGGGAGTTAAGATTACATATAGGGGCAAGAGAGACAACTCCTATGCAGTTCTTGTAGAGGCAGATGAGGCAGGAGAGTTACGACTCACGTAGTTGGTTCACATTGAAAGGATGTGGAGAGGAACAACCCACTACAATGGTGTCAAGGGAATTCTGGGAATACTCTAAATCTAAAGGCAGTGGCTTTGGTTGGAGTATCCATGAGAAAGCAGAGGAATATGAATTGATAAATTTAGATCATGGACCTTCAGTAGCTCTGAATAATCTTCCATGGATTCTGCTCTTCATGTAGACTTAAAAGCTGATAGAAGAAAAGCTTGACTGGTTAGAAACAGATAACATAGAGCTCTTAATGGAAAGATATGTAAAGTCATTTCTAAAATGATCTGAAAATATTTTCTGACAGATTCAAGGATCCTACAAGTGATCATTCAGGTATCGGGGTATTTATTCCAGAATTTGATTTAAGTATATGCTACAGATTAACAGTTAAATCATCAGTGAACTATTTGCTGTCATCTTTAGTTGATATAACCGATCAAACCATTAAGAGTAGTTATTTTTTCTGATTCTACAGCAGTATTAATGAGTCTTACATCTATGGAATCTATAAGAAACTGGGAAGTGATGTTCAGTTTTGTTGGACTCCATCACATGTCGGTGTAGTTGGAAATTAGTATACAGATAAGTGAGCATTGAAGTTTAGTGATAAGGTAACATTACTATAGAATACAAAACTCAGTCGGAATGAGACTATAATGGAAAATGCAGGAAGAAGGAGGTCATTTTTACACATTTAAGACTTAGACGTACTGGTCTTAATGATACTCTGTGTTTAATTGGTAAGGCAGCAGCAAATAAATGTATGTGTCCTGGTCTCAATAGCAAGTGAGCAAACCTAAAGCTGTCTAACTTTTGGTATTCACGTGTTCATCTGTTTAATTAACAGCACTTGATCAAACAATAATAAATAAATAAAAATAAATATTTAAAAAATACTTTTATTACTTGAAACGTGACTATGGCAATGATGACTGCTTCCAAACGTTTCTTGTAACCATCAACAAGCTTCCTTTCTTTCTCTTTTGAACAACTGCACATTTCACATCTCACCTTAGGTTCTCAATGGGATTGAGATCAGGATTCATCGCTGCCCACTCCAGAACAGTCCAAACTTTTCTCTTGAACCATTCCTGGATGCTTTTGATTGTGTGTTTTGGGTCATTGTCATGCTGGAGAACCTACGACCTGCGATTGGCATCCTGTTTTCTAACACTGGGTAACACATTTTGCTCCAAAATGCCAAGGTAATCTTCTGATATCATGATGCCCTTAATACATTCAAGACGTCCAGTACTCGAGACAGCAAAGCAGCCCCACAGCATTATGGGACCCTCCCCTCCAGCGTATTTGACTGTAGGTAGGGTGTTCTTTTCTTTTAAAGCTTCAGTCTGCAACTTCATTCAACACAGTGCAGAACATTTTCCCAGAAGGATTTAGGTTTGTCCAGGTGGGTCTTGGCAAAGATCGATCAGGTCTTCTTGTGTTTCTCTCTTTCTTTCATTTATACCATGTAGGCACCTGCAACCTGTCACCGGTGTGTTGAATTACATTGCAAATGAGAATCTTTTTCCACCAACAAAATTGATTTGAATTGGGAAAAGGTGCCAATAATCATGGCCATTGCCACTTTTCCATTTTGAAACCATAAACCATCTATTCTTTGATCATGTCCTGTTGTAAATAGGTGAATGTGTGAAGACCGAAAGTCCAATTCCAATTATTTCAAAAGATACTATACATTATCTGCATAAAATGCAAGGGTGCCAGTAATCTTGGCCAGAACTGTATTCATCTCGGCTTGTGAAAGTATTGTATTTTTTTTCTTTCTTTGGATGACATCCTGTACATATTTTTCTGCCTTTGGTATTTTTTTGTCATGAGGATATTTATTTTACACTGTAATAATATAAAAATATTTTTTTTTATGAAAAAAAAATATAAAAGTTTATGAAAGTGTGAGACCCTTATGGGCATCTTGCCTCATATTTTAAATATGTTTGATTTGATTTGTGAGGAAGTATCATTTACAAAATAACAATATAATAATAATAACAAAGATTATTTTCTTATGTCCATGTAACATTCATGTTGAAATAAAAATTGGCTAAGAGCAAGATGAAAAAAAATTAAAATAAGGTTGAGATGAACATAATCTGATGCATAAATATCAAGGTTATATAATTCAGATGACTGCTGAGGCAAGATGCCAGGTAGAGGAAGATGTCCCTTAACAAAGGTTTGTATTTTGTATTATAAGAACAAAGTTGTAGCCTGTTGTGATTTACTCATCTTCTAAATGTGTTACCTTAAGCGTGCTTCTTGTATAGGCCTACATATAATAATGTTATTTTAAAAAGAAAATGGACATTGTTCTTAAATTATATATATATATAATATATATTTTTAATTTATATATAAATCAATGTTATATGCTGTAAGATGACTTGTGTAAGGCATTGCACACACACACACACACACACACACACACTCACTATGGCTGGTTAACTGCCCACTGGACTGGACTGTACTCACCAGCAGGTGTCTCCGTTTGTCCTTCTCCTCAGTGGCCAGAGAGCTGACAAGAGAAGCCTTGAGGACATCTGTACCTCTGTTTGGTTTCTGTAGTTCAGTGGTGCATGTCCAAGTTCGTCATATGTAAACTCAACAATGAATATTCACATTTTCCCACATCCGTGTGATACATATTCATGCCCAGGATGTTTTGGCCTGACAGGACTTGACAGAAGAACCCAGCACAAGGTTAACCTGTAGGCCTGCCCCAGGTCATGAATAGTTATTTGAGAATGCTACTACCATTAATTAATTTATTGCAAATTTAGCTTTTGTACGGGGGGTGAATAATGCCACAGATGGAGGAGGAGAAGTGGGGTTGTCAGCTGTGTTGCCACTATTTTGAATAGATTTAACAGGTCACACACTTACTTTGACTTGATGTTGGTGGCTTACTACGTATTTTCCTAAACGCCTGATATTATGTGATGGTGCAGCATGTTTGGATGACCACCAGAAATACAAGAAATTGCTATTAATTGCCGCTATTAAGAAATGTCCTTCACTTCCCTCTTTCTGAATGTAAACAACTCCACCAGTTGAACTCAAATCCTGTGTGATCTTGTGCAATTGTACCATATTTAGGCCACCCTCTTAAATTGATTGTCTTTTCCCTGTTTTGTCTTTAGAAAATGTTTTACTCTATAGGTGGCTTTCATTAAAGAATGTATATGTTATACCTGCATACTGCTAGTAATGGTACAATTACTTTGTACCATTAAAGGTGATGGTCAACTTTACACTGATTCTGATTTTCTCTCTAAATATGCTTTGCTGCGAGTGAGAAAGAATTGAAGAAGGTAACTAAAACAATCCCTGATGAAATCGTTCCCTTACCTAAAGCTTCAGTTATTAACACAGATCACATCCCTCATGTGTCTGAGCTTTCTGTGAATGGGTTTTTAATATTTGACAAATGGCTTAACAATAAATTAATGTTGGAACCACTCCTATGTGTAAAACGAGATGGTTTAAACCACACAATCTAAAATGAGAGAACATCTGGACATTACCTTACAAATATATTGTTTCAAACAAAGTTTTTTTTTACTTCAGTGATCCATATGTATTATCCTGTAAACTCAAATATTAGTAAGTACATGTACCAAATGTTTATGATAAATGTACTTTCTGTAACTCATTACCTGAAGGTACAGAGTATGATATTTCTTGTCCTTACACTGCCTCCCTCTGGCTAATAGTTTAAACTGGACATAACAGAAAGATTTGGTAAAGAAATAAGACCTCTATATTTCAGCCATCCTGTGTGTCTTCTGACCAATTTTTCTTAAACTTTTGAAATTCACGTGAAAGCCCTGCTTCTTTTTGTTTTCATTTATGTATTTATGTATTTTTTCTCTTTTTATTTGTTTTACTTGTGTTACAGTTCTTACTGTTGCATAACTCATACTAACTTGTAGCTCTATGGTTAAAATGTCAGTGTTTGTATGATTGATTGATTGTATGTTACTACCTTTGAATCATCAGAATCTGAAATTCAGCCCTTCACTTTCTGAACCAGCACCAGTGGGATGGATTAACGTGGATTAATTTCCACGTCAGCTAGGTGGCAGCACGTGGAAATATTAGCTAATTATTACAAATATTTGTAAAATTACAAAAATACAATCTTTTTGTTTTACTAACTAAAGCCAGTGAGTTTCTGATCTCTCTCTCTCTCACACACACACACAACACACACACACACAAATGCACACACACATGCACACATGAATTTGCTGCTGCTTGGTACTAAACCCCCCCGTCAGCGACATGTTGATCTATTTGTGCATTTGCTGTCACAAAACTGGACAAGCAATTTCGGTTTACTCCAAATAGCCAGGCTAGCTCGTTCTGCGTCTTTGATTTTAATACAGTGAAGTACGAAAGAATATATTTCCTGGGTTTGGTGCTTTAGTGTATATTTTTCCAAGCTATATCCCCAAATCACATAGCCTATAGATCATGCGAATGATCAACTAGAATTTGATTAATATGCAAATTTCCAAGCAAACTGTTCCATTTGAGCCTTCAGCTCAGGCTAATTAATCAACAGTTAAAGGAAATTAATACATACATCAATTCTGTCAGGAACATGCTTAGTTCAATCGCCCGTAAAATTGAAGTTTGAAGTATTAACTGGCTCCACAGGAAAGCTATGATTAAAACTCTACAATTCGCCTCTATTTAGAGACATAGACTGACTTAACTCCAGGCAAGTATAAAGTGATTTACTGTAGATCTCCTTTGACACATTTAGTAATAATAATAATAATAGCAATGACGTGTATTTTAAACCACAGTAGTATTGTTAATTTTCAGAGTAATAATAATTAGGAGTAGTATAAGTGTAGTGATTTTGCAGAATTATATAATATGCCTGGGCCTTGCTTTCTACGACACGGGGCTGTTCTGTATTGTTGTTGTTACACTTATTTCACATATATCCTTTCTGAAAACAAGCACAGTTGAAAACAGACAATTTAATTAATTACATTTTGTTTTGCTTAAATGCTGCCACTCTACCAGTTTCTCTTACATTAATTTTCACTCTGCACCTGAGAGTCTTTTGCAAGAGGTGCCATAACAAATAAAAAAGAAAAAATAGACAGTTAGATGAAGAGAGTTGAAAAAGGGGAGGGAAAGAGATGAAAAGAGAGAGGGGTGGTCCCATTGTTTCTGTAGGGACTCATGCATCAAACTTCAATTTTCCGGACGATTGAAGTAGTGATTTTTTCCATCTTGAACTGAAATACACTTAAGACCTCCAGATTAATTACCACGAAGTGGTCCCTCAGACTGTAGTATTACTTATCGCAGGGCCCGCCTGACAACCCCTCATAAAATAAGCAAGTGAAATCCATAAACTTAGCCTGCCTTAACATTCTCTCCCATCATAAATATGGTTTATTCAGAATAGGCTTCAGACCATTGGTAGAGTGGTAAGTGATATAAGGTGCAGAAAGCGAATCCTTTCAAAGCAACACACACACACACACACATACACACACACACACACACACGAAAGGGCATGCGTGTGTGTGTGTATGTGTGTGCGTGCGTGTGACTGAGAGTCTATGTTTTAACATTACGCTAATGCCCCAAAAAGCGAATTTCACGTTAAATTTGACTCTTTTAGACAACATTTTCAATGTAGCATTTTTGTGATTTGGATGTTGATAATTTCGAATTGAATTAAATTGTTTTTCTTCTTTGGAGATGCGTTAGACACTGTTAATATAAACTCCTAAACGTAAATCAATCAATATTATTATATTCTTATTAGTAGGTTAGCTATAGGCCTATGTTGTTCATATGTTGGCTATTTGTCTATAGGGAATTTACTATACTGATTTCAACCATATTACAACGGCTTATTGTGATATAAACCTATTCTTGGACAAATTCAAAAATAAAAGCAAAACAAAAAAAACGTTACAAGAAGAAAGCCCCGCTTAGCATCAATTCTTTCAACAAAGAGGGTTAGCCTTTGAGTACCTCTTTTCTGTTTTGGACATTCTTTCTCACATCATCATGTTTTCAGCTTCATTAAACTCCTTAAAGACAAAAGAAATAAAGAGGGAGAAGAAAAAAGAAATGAGAAGAAAACAAACAAAGGACTCCCTAACCAGACTTTGGCATAAATGTCACAGTCTAAACTCTTTATGGCTCCCTACTTAACATGAAAACACTTTCAACAAAATGTGCGGCATTTCTTGTTTAGAAAACGCTCTTGGACTGAAGTCAAACATATTATTCCAGAGCTAAAAAGCGGAGAAAGACAAGCGGCTCACAAAAAAAGAGCCAGTTTCATTGTAATTCATTGACTTGTTCAAAATGCCAGGCAAAGAAAAGGGCTAGACATTAATAGCCGCAGATGCCCTCATGAAGCGAGAGTCTATGTATGCATTATGGCCTTTGTTCGCACTGAGTTAAACAGTTTAAAAGGAGGGTTAACTCAATCCATCAAATTGTCTGAAATTGTGAGGAAAATTCAAAAACCATATGGCCTCCAAACGTTTGCGTCCTTTTTGTGCGGTGGGACACACTTGTCTCAGTATTGCTGCCTGCGGGAGACTGGCCCTGCTCCATTGTGGCTTGTCCCATCAGGGAACGCTGCTCATTTGTCCCCACTTTTCATGCTTTACGCTCAAAATTACGGCCCAGTCCCGCAGAACAAAAAAGGTCTATAAAGGCCCAGAGAAACTGGCCCAAAACTTTGTGTTTTTGTGGCATCCTCGTCTTTTTTTCCTAGGACCAGATTTGTGTTTCTCACATAAATTTTTGCCCCGAATGGAGAAACACGTCGCAGGGTCAAGAAGCCACGATACGCATTTAGAATTTGAAAGGAGTTGTGAGATTCCGGGCCACAAAATGTTTAGAGCATCCTATTAGAAAGGGACACAATGGCACAAAATACTTCAGTATAATAACTGAAAGTCAATTCTAAATAGGCCGCTTTTGATAGGCCGATACGCCCACAATTGGCAAGGCGAGCACGTTTCAAAAATGATAATGTTTTTGTCTGCAATAGAAAAATAGCCTATTACATAGTTTATGTATACGCCAATTAATTCAAGAATAACAACATAAAGGAAATATTCAGAAAAGCCATTTTATTCCCATAGTATATACATTACAGTTTGTGCATTGGTTTTCAAATACTGTCCTGATTTTCGAAAGGCACTTACAGGTGTAAAAAACATAACAAATTTATAACTGTAAATCTATTGTATCCAAACAATAAATCTAGAAAGTAGCTGTCAAAATCACCGCAATATTAATTTGTTTCTCGCCATCGCTAGAGCATTCCCATAAAACGCATAACTGTGAGTTTCCGAGTTTGCCTTTCCGATCATGCATTGCAGCATAGGGACGCCATATGAATTGAAGTCAGAGTTACAAATGGGTAAGAAAAAGAGTCAGCAGCGATATAGTGACATGGTGATTTGGCTCAACAGAACACAATCGATATAAATTAAAAAGTAAAATAAATAGATAATGATCACAAATCAAATCATGCATTCCCATGCAAAAAATATGGAGAACTGGTGCACTTCAATCATGGTATGAGATTCGGCCCAGTGAAAAAGCAATAGAACAGGTGTGTGTGTGTGTGTGTGTGTGTGTGTGTGTGTGATGTGAATGTGTGTGTGTGTGTGTGTGTGCACGCGCGCGCGTGCTTGGTTGGCCTACTGTAAGAAACAGTAACTTATTCATGTAATTTTAGATCATATTGCTTTGATTGCAAGAAGAAATAGTTTTCTAATGAATACATAGTAAAATACCACTGCATATTTCTTGTTGTTTCATGCTTTACTATGAATAGGCCTATTTGTGCCAATATAAAAGTCATTACATTTTGGTACATGTTCTGAGATATGGTATACAATATAAGCAGTACAAGTTACAAGTCCTCGGTAGGGGTTTTGTCGTCTTTTGTTGTCATTTTGACTTTCAGGCCCCGCTGCGCCATCAGTCATCCACATCAATCTCCACGTCCTCGTCCTCTGAGCACTCTTTACTAGTTGTGTGGTCTGAGAACGGAGAAAGCGGGGACATCCGCAGTTTTTGAGCGAGCTCGTGCTCCTGCTGGCCGCTCCGCGCGGGGGATTCGGTTCGCGAGTGACCGAGTGTTCCGTTGGCGCATTTCTCCAGGTCCGCGAGCTTGGCGAGTTTCTCCAAGGGGACCTGGCCGACGGCCTTGGCCGACTCCACGTCAGCCTTCATCTCCTCCAAGTCCCGCTTTAGCTTGGCTCTCCGGTTCTGAAACCACGTGATGACCTGGGCGTTTGTCAGACCGAGTTGTTGCGCTATCTGGTCCCGGTCGGCGGGAGACAAATACTTCTGGTAGAGGAACCTTTTCTCCAGCTCGTAGATTTGGTGGTTGGTGAACGCCGTTCGAGACTTCCGACGCTTCTTCGGGGTGTTTCTCTGCCCGAACAGAGTCATCCCGTCTCTCCCTGTAGAGAGATGGAGGCTGGTGAAATGACAGCTGGGTGACACTTCCCTGAAGCCACTGCAGGGCTTTCTCTGCACGAGGGCGTTGCAGTATACGCGTAAAAGTAACGCTTACGAAAAAATAGCTATCATATAGTACATTTAAAAAGGATACTATATCAACATCATAGCAAAACTCGTAATTCCTATAGGAATATTACAGGAATATTATAGTGATACCGCAGACAATACCATACAGTAGGCTATAAGGTTAAACTCACTGCTGAATACCAGACACACTACAGGGCCCTATAGGAATATTATAGGAACATAATGCCATGATTTTGTTGGCGAACCGCATAGAGAATGAATGGTTCTATTTTATTTATAGAGAATTTACATTAATCAACACAAATTATACATTTGTATCACTGGCTATTAACTTCATCGCCTTCATTAAATGTATTTCGTTACAAAAAGGTGTAGCCTGATTATATTGCTGAAGAAATCGTAGCCATTTTCACTAGAAAATGCCATCGAATAAGAGAGAAAGATAAGGAAAAGCACGCGATGCAAACTGCTGATGACCGAGAGCCAGATTAAAATACAAAGATATTGCTTGGTTACAAGGCGAAGCCAATGCATTTAGAGGGATTACCTTCCGCAGCCTGCAAAACGCTGACTTCCAGTCCCTTAAAGGTCTTGCTGGCCAGCTCCTCCAGGGCGCAGAGAGGGGAGGTCTGGGTGAGGAGGCCCCGGCTGGACAGAGGGATGCTGGACGGGCGGTGCTTCTCAGACGATGAAATCAGATGCGCTGTCCCACAGATTGTATAACTTCGTTTCACCGAAGGTTTATTCAGGATGTCCTCAATGCTGAAGGGGGTCAGCGGCTTGTTGGAGTTGGCAGGAGGGGGCAAGTGGTCCAGCGGACTTCGCCTCCTGTTTTCCACTGCATCACATTTGGCCACTTCTTTGGATGTCATTATTGGTTATACGCAGACTTGTGACTTTGTTGAAATTATCAGCGGTCAAAAAACAAAAGAGGCTATCGAGAAAATAGTCACATAACAGTTAGCAGTTCAGACACACGGCAGATAACTAGAACCGGCAGAAGAAAAGAAAACAAATCTTATTCCAAAATGGGATGTCTTGAATGTGTCGTTCCCCAGATAAAGGAGCAGCAAGTCCGGAGGAGTGAGATGCCTCCCTGAAAATGGCGAGGTCCAAATAGTTGACGATTACTAACAAGTTATCATTGATTGGGAGGTAATCAATTATCTCCAGTGGCACTTTCGCCCTCTTCCCTTTCACTCTTTGACTATGTTGCAGTCCAGTGCGGGGCTTTTTGCGACTGGGGGTGTCCCATTAATTAGGACGCATGGCTGGAAGGAGGAGGAGCCCGTCGGAATTATAATGCTTTGTGCTCTTATCATCTTTGGTCTAATTTAGTCGTGTGGTGAGATACCGGAATAGGTATATGAGGTAAATGAGGAGAGGGGGAGAGAGAAAGAGAGAGAGAAAGAGAGAGAGACAGTTGGATCGCAATTCGTAGCCTGTTTAAACGTTTCAGAGTGCTAAACTTCAGTTTCAGGAGTTTGACTTTTTCCCATTCAATATCAATCGCATTTAAAAGTATTTTGGATTATCCGGATATTCTCAAAAAAGACAAGTCGATAGAGGGTCATGCTCGTAGCTATCCAAAGGATATTTCCCTCGACCAAAAGCGGTGGATGATCCTTTGTTTTGTAAAGGTAATGTAGAGCTGGGCAATATATCAGCTCTGATGATACCTCCTCTGGGGCGGGAGAGAAGGAGCAGCGCGCGTCCCTCTCAGCATCGCCAAATCCGGGCCATAACTCAGGCGAAAGGGGTCCTTCTATATCATCAGAGAGATTTTTCATCTCCTATCAAATTTCCCCGCGTCCTCAAGCGTTGACATGATTGCAATCTATTTTTGTGCTGTTCTGAAAAATTGCCGACGGGTTATTTGCATACGAAAACGAATGAGCACACGTTTGCTCTGTCGGGATCAGTAAGAAATATTTTTTTTCCCGTCAAAATGAACTTTTTTTATGACCGTGCGAAACATCTAGGTTTTCTTTTTCAAAAGAAAATTTTAGCTTTACATGTCATGGTAGCCTACTTCAATTTTAGTTTCATCTTTAGACTATAGAAAATGTAATTTTACTGCGGATCAAGCAAATTACTATTATTATTATTGTTGTTGCTATTGTTGTTGTTAATGCTGCTGTTGTCTTATCGTTAATATATATTCTTACGTCTGTTGAAAATGCAGGTCAGTGGCCAGTAACGACAGGATATTTTTTAAGTCGATATTGCAATGATTACTGATACATAAAAAGTGGAGGCGTCACTTTGGTAACTCATACTGTATGCTTCATTGATGTACCCGCCAGGGGAAATAAAATATCAACAGAATGATGATAATGTCAGGCAAGAGAGAGAGAGCGAGAGAGAGAAGGTGGGAGGGAGGGTAGATCATTGATGGCATCATGAAGATATTATTCTGATAGATAAATAATTATGATTAAATGTTTCCTTCTTAAAAAGATTTAAAGTGTATAAAACGATTGCATGACTATCGCGCATCCGCTACGTCCTATAGGCCACTCAGACAAGATAAGCTTGTTATTTCGGCCATAGAGCTGTACAATAGGCAGGTAATGGACCAATAACGTTAAAAAACCCTCTACCGCTGAAGCTCTAACAGGGATGAGCACAGGCTTGGAAACAGAAGTGAACACCACAGAAAACGTGACAACGAAAAAGGAAGGGAAACTAATGGTTTTTCTTTTGGCAATTCATTCCCATCCTTATTTGCAAAAATAGCAGCGAGAAACCATTTTTCCAAAAACAAAACTTTTTTAACGAAAGTTTTTTTTATAGTGGGAAAGGATACGTTGGTAGGCCAGCACAACTCACCTATTTTCTCTTTCAATTTTCAAAAGGGTTTATGGAGTTGCGTGTCTAGATGAACTTCATCAGGATGTGAAGGCACAAAAACGTACGCCAAGACAGTTTAAGGCCAGCACAATTTATATTAGCTGGTGGGGGGTAATATCTGATTTCAGAGGAAACTGTTCATTTGATGTTTTATTGAATTGCAACCAGCTACTTTTGAACAAGTTTCTTTGGCAGTGGAGTTTGTTTCAGCAGCAGAAACTCCAAACGCCGAGAAGATATATGTAGTTTTTCAAACTCTTAGTTGAAACATTTAAAACCAATATAAGGACACAGTATTAAAAAAAGTATAAGATAGATATAAAGACAAAACAAAACAAAACAAAACAAAACAAAACAAAACAAAACAAACGATAATATGTAACGTGGAGCAATAATCGAAAAATTGGCCAGTATGAAAATATAAAAATATGCCCAATGAATAGTTTCCATTATGCCACTTTAAAACTACAGTTAATACATAATTTAGAAAATATAAGGGCAAAATTAAATTTTGTTGTGAAAAAGCGAAAAATGGAAACATTTGATTATAATAGTATAATATCAAAACTGAAAGAAGACAGTATGTTTCACTACATCTCTATTCACTCCTTTACGGCACATTTAGAACACAATTACTTAATACAATAAATGCATTCAATAAGTGAAAAATTTAAATCACGTACTGGAAAAATGATATTGTACTGTAGCAAACATGGGTGACCAAAGCATAAAGTTAGATAGTAGGCTGATCCATTTTGGAGCCATACAGTATCACTTTTATGGGTAAGGTACTGGTGATGGAAACCATTTCTTTACATTGCATTTCTCACTTGGTCATGATGAAAAAGGGAAGTATGCATGTTGGAAACCAGGCTGGGCTAGGGAGGATCTAGTGCTCAGAGGTGCAGGCTACTACTCCTGCCTGTTTATTAAACATAGATATTGTGTCATCATCTCTGTCACTTGCTTGCCAAGGTCAACTACATGCCTCCACTCTCAGCTCTCCCTTAGCAAGAGAACTTAATCTCTTAAGCTACTAGACTGTGCAGGGGACATTCCCTGGCAGGGGATGGTACAAGACAAGACATCACAGACTCTCTCCCCTTTAGACAAGTAGTCTGGAAAATTACTTACTCTGTTTCACTACTCACTAATGAATGATGTACTTGTGTTTTATATTGTTATTAGTAATCCAGTTTTAGATTTACATCAATGTCCGATGACAATCACTGACACAGGTTTTTGTTTGTTTGTTGGTTGGTTTGTTTTTTATAGAAGATACTGTGGTGATGTTAGACTTTTTATAATGTTGTTGGACTCAAGTCTTATTCATTCTAATAGACCCCAAATATAAAGCCCATTAAGCCCTGAAGACTATTTGTTGTCTAGCTGTACTGTATCAATTCACTGGCTTACCATGATCCAGTAGGGTTGGAACAATGTGTAGGTGGTGGTACCACTTCTCTACAATGCCCCTACTCTGTACTCCTTGCCTAGCGCCCTTCTGAAAGTGTGAATTCAGAATTGCTTTTTCTGGACACAAGTGCTCCTTTTTTCACAACCAGGTGTTGATTTAGGCCTTCCATGCTGTGGTTTGTTAGCTTAAAGTGGCCATT
The DNA here is from genome assembly GCA_900323365.1 of Monocentris japonica. Taxonomy (NCBI): domain Eukaryota; kingdom Metazoa; phylum Chordata; class Actinopteri; order Trachichthyiformes; family Monocentridae; genus Monocentris; species Monocentris japonica. The sequence continues at coordinate 25,346 of OOFE01049637.1, forward strand.
CTGCGATATGTGTTACTGAGCTCATACTGGAGGCACAGCTCTCACTGCAGGCTTAGACTCCGATTAGACAGCTGCAGGGGAAACTATCCACATTGTAGCCATTTTGTGAGACCCCAAAGATGGGTGTCATTTCTCCCTCTCCCAAAGGCCTGTTATCTCAGATGACATCAGATATAGATAGAAATAGCCTGGCTTGGACGTGTCTCACTGTTTAAGACATGTACTGTATAAATCATGTCATTACCAGAGGTCACTCATTCTGGTATAGCATTGGATGGTTTCATCATGAGGGCCAACCTGGTTGGAGGAGAGTGGATTTATCTGGCAGTTGGATCTCTGGAGAGGCAGCCATATTTTATGAGACTGGAGATGTAATAACTGGCCTCTGACAAATCCCTGATGGACTGGCTTTTTGTTGCCTTGCAGTGCTGCTGGAACACATGATCGGAAGCAGTACCATTAGCACTGTGTTACACATGGACTGCATTGTGCAACTGGGTGAACAGTTTTGCTCAGTGTTATACATTTGTAGGTTGGGATCTCTTTGGTTCACGTTCATAAGGGTCTAGTTAAATTTGAGAGAAGGATCATCTACACTTGACATTTAACCAAACTGAGAAAAATATTGCATCAATTGAAAAAAACGGGTACATTGATTTCTTCCAAAAAAACACACATAAAAAGAAACAGAAATCTCAATCAAGCACAATAGTCAATAAAGTAAAAGTCATCACATTGTTCCCCATGCAAGGAATAGCAAAAACAGGTGCACAGTCTCCTAAGAAATACAAGAAGCACAACAGAATTTACCCCATGGGGAGTGCATAATGCGGTGTTACTCTCTCCTTAAAGAACCTTTTTCATGGTTCTCTGGTTGTAGTAATACAAAATATCTTTATTGCTACGTAGAACCACATGGATGCTATAAAGAACCATTCATTCAAAAAACAGGATAATACCAACACTGGTTTTCTTGTGATGACGACAAATTCACTGAAGCCAAAGCTGTACTCAGGAGAACCATTTACTCTGTCTTACCTGTTGGAACAGTTGCTCCTCTCGCACTGTTATGCCAGCCAGCCAACAGCAGACTGGTTTCACACCTCTGATCATACTAGTGTGGTTTGGGGCCTGTGCTGTAACAGACTGTATGCACCAGCACACTGTTGTTGGCACAGCCTGAACATAAGCATTCCTAATTTACAGAATGTACACTTTGAAGCAGCACATATGTGGCCACTGGAAATCAGGTTTGGTGAGTCTATGCCAGCCACCCAACCCACTCGATGTCTGGACCTGCTGCGTGTTGTGCACCACATTGCACCATTTGGAGGAATTCACCCTTCCTGTCAGGGATTTTCTCTGGGGTGAACAGATGACTGGGTATAGAAATCAGACCACACCTCTATTAGTTTTCAGCCCTGTGAGCTGCTACTAGCAATTAGCCCACCTCTGAGAAAGTTTTTGGCTTGGAGGGTAATTTTTCCTTTTACAAATGATACACTTTATTTTAAAATTCTCTATTCTAACAGGCTATTATACAATTATTATTTACTACAATTTACTACAATTATTTCCATGTGTTTCCTATGAGGAAATGTTCCCATAATTTATCTACTATCTCATGCCACTGAGGAATCCATCCACTGCACTATGAATGTCATGCCAAGACACCAGATAGTACTTCACTTGAATGGTCCTCCTTCTTCATCCATACTTCACCACAAAAACATAGTACTGGTGCTTAAGGGTTGTGTTAGTCAGCCTGGGCCCAGCATTGATAATATTATTCACTGTCTTCAGTAATATAAACTGCCAGAGGAGAACCGAGGAGAATTATGACAGCAATCCTTTAGCTTTCATTTATAGAGGCTGTTTTTAATTTGATGCAAAGATTTACACGGGAGGATAAGGACACCCTGAGATGAAAAACAATAGAAATTCTAATTTGTCACATACAGAAGAGTAATCTGGCTGTTTACTACTCATTATTTGATGTTTATTGCAGTTTACAACAACTTGCTCAATGCATTCTAATCCAGTAGACCATAATCTTTCATTGCTAAAACAAAATCAATCAAAGATCAATCAATGTTTGATCAGTTCAAACTTTGATCTGTCTTAAGTCTCTGTCATAAGTATCGAGACTTATCATGGTGCGGTGATGTGTCCATCGCCTCAGACATGTATTTAAAAATAAGCTAAGACCACAGGTCCAGTCTAATTATATGGAGAGGGTCTGAGTTGTGTGGATTCAATGCCCAGAGGGGCTTTTCCAATATGGCTGCATGGGAACAAACACTGACAGGTCAGCTGTTATTTCTGTGAAGAGTAGAGTGATTCTCTCTCTCTCTCTCTCTCTCTCTCTTTCTCCTCTGTCAATTATTTTCCTCTTTCTCTTTTCTCTCTCGCTATTCTTTCTGTCAAGTCTCCCTCTCAAGACCCACACATGCACCCACACATCCCCACACCCACCAAAACACACACACACACCCACACACCCACACACACATTCTCTTTGAGGGATGGCCTCTGTCTTTCAATTAGCCTGCAATGGCCCTCTTACAAGGCTGGCGTCTGGTGAGCTCGGCCCGCAGCAGATGCTGCTGTGGATTGGTCTGTTCATCTGCAGCCTGCAGACTGTATTGAATAGTCATTAGGGTGGAGCTGACTATTCATGACTGAAGAAGCGCCTTTGTGTGGGAGGGGATGCTACTACATCAGGTTATCTTCATTTTCTTGTTCTCTGTGGGGTTTATAGAGTGTGGGTTTGTTCAAGGAAGAGGCACTCTGATTAGCAATGTAAACAAAACTTGTTGGCTAACTGGCAATGAATGGTGGTATTGAATGTCATTGACATTTGTCTCTATTGCTATGGTATGGAAATGCTGGAATGTTGAGTGTGTACAACAAGCAACACAAAATCTAATTTTACAGCTTGTCTAATGCAGTATAAATATGTTTTTGAATAAGTTTTATTGTTCTAGTTAAGTGAGATCAGAGATCACCCTCTTACTTGACACAGAGAGAGAGAGAGAGAAAAGCCACAGGACATTCTGTGGTATTGGTGGATGATTTGTCGACTCTCAGTGAGTCTGTTCATGAAGCACCTGGCAACCCTGCACAGAGGAATATGGTGGCTGCCATGACCATACACCAACACACACACAACCATATGCCCCCATTGTCATTACAATGAGCTCGGACAACATTCACTTTCCCCTCCTTTCAGCAAAGACTATCAATACAAACCCCATGTGGAGGGGCCCAGGTCAAGAAGGAGACACACTACAAAGTGGCCGCTGACACACAGAGAGGCATAAGGACACACACACACACACACACACACACACACACACACACACACACACACACAGGAATATATACCAGTG
>OOFE01049637.1:43089-58457 GCA_900323365.1 Monocentris japonica
AGGACCCTGACTATCTTCCACCCCCACCCCCAGACTTACTAGAAATGCCATCAGACACTCCAAATATTCAAGAGTGCTATTGCTCACCTGAGCCTCGAGAACCAGCTTACTCCCCCAAATGCCCAGTCAACAAAGAGGCTTACTTCAAGCAGAGGAATATGTATGAGTTGAAACGTCTTTACAAGCACATTCATCCTGAGGTTCGTAAAAATATTGAGAGAGAGTACTACAATGACGGGACTGAAATTGAGAATGACCAGATAGAGAGCCAAGAGTACACGTATGAGGATGATGGAATCAGTTTGAGCCCGGACCAAGAATACATGGAATGGGATGAGCTTCTCCACGGTGAGGTGCAGTCAATGCGTTGGATGTTTGAAAATAAGCCACTGGATGCCATCAAAGATGAAACTCCAGATGAGGACGGCGACAACAAGAAAATAACTGAACAGGAAATAATAGTTGGAAAAGATGTGAGACGCACAGCCTGGATGTTTGAGACCAAGCCCATGGATGAATTGGGTTCACATAATACCAACTCAACAGAATTTAGGAACAAATTCAACAAACCTGACAAAGGAGATGTCCGTGCTGCAGCCTGGTTGTTTGAAACCCAAACAATGGACAGCCTAAATAAAATGCATACAGAGGAAGATCTAACAAAAGAGATTGTCTTCACAGAAGAGGATGGAAATGCTACCATTTACATGATTGACAATAAGTGCATGGAAACCTTAGGCCACACTGAAACCATTGATGAGAGCCACCTGCTGACTCTAAGGTCAGTGTTGGAGGAAATTAATGGAGAAGCAAAGACTGTAACAAGTACTTTTGACACTCAGTTCAAATGCATCCTCATGGGGCAATCAAGCCAGATGCTGGAGATCAAATCTGTGCGCAAAATTGAAACTGAATTGGAGAGCTCCATTGCCTCACGTTGGCTTTTTGATACCCAACCCCTGGACACACCAAACAGAGATTCTACCCCTTTGAAACTTGTGTGTAGTCTTTCCATGGAGGACAACAACAAGGGAGATTGGGGCAGGTGGTTGTTTGAAATAAAGACCTTAAATTCTCTCATTGAGTGGGAGAGCTCAAACATGCAGAAGGAAGAGATCATTGGCGCTGATGTCCGTAAACACTGCTTAGTGTTTGAGAGTCAGCCAATGGATTCTCTGAAGGATGACTCTAATGCCAGAACTCAAAGCATTGAGGAAATTATTGGGGGCAATGTTAGATCTGCAAGACACTTTTTTGAAAGCAGCCCTCAAGCAACGAGGAAGAATGGCCCTGAAGTTGGAAAACTTAAAAAGTCAACCATGAATGAAGAAGAAAAAGGAGATGTGAGACACCAAAAGTGGCGCTTTGAGAGTCAACCACTGGAGCAGATAAGAGATGAGAGGAAAGAGATTATTCGTACTGTGAACGTTGAAGAAGACCTCACGCAGGAGGATGGCACCAGCTGCAGGGCAGATGTTCGTAAGAACTGCTGGGTGTTTGAGACGCAGCCAATGGATACTTTAAAAGATGATTCAAATGCTAGCTTCTTGACAAAAGATGAAATAATTGCAGGTAATGTCAGATCAGCAAGACATTATTTTGAAACAATGCCAACTGAGGAATTGAAGGAGCTTGCTGAGGTGGGGAAGCTGAAAAAAACAGCAGCACTGAATGAGGAGAGGGGTGATGTTAGACACCAAAAGTGGCGATTTGAGAGCCAACCCTTGGAGCACATTAGAGAGGAAAAAAAGGAAGTCATTCGGACAATAGACCTGGAAGAAATTGATACGGTGGATGTGTCAAATTATAAGCAAATATTTGAGACCACAGATTTAAGCAGAAGGGATGAATCTCAAAAGATTCTCATAGAGGGTGTAACCTCTGGCTCTGTGAAATCAAATACAAATCTGTTTGAATCTACTCCATCCTATGCCATGCAAGACAGCTCAGGGCATTTCCATGAGGTGAAAACAGTGCGTCGTGAGGAGGTTGTAAAAGGAGATGTAACAACTTGCAAATGGATGTTTGAAACACGGCCAATTGACCAGTTTGATGAAAGCATTAGTAAATACCAAATTATCAAGGGTATATCCAAAGAAGAAATAGAATCAGGTGATGTTAAAACTGCCAAGTGGTTGTTTGAAACCCAGCCTCTTGATGCTATTAAGTACTTCAGCAATATTGAAGATGAAGAAATTTGGGGGACAAGCAAAAATGTTGACATCGTGAAAGGTGATGTGAAAACCTGCAAGTGGCTATTTGAGACAAAACCAATGGACATTCTGTATGAAAGAGAGTTAAAGAGTGAAAATGAGTCTGAGGAAATATACAAGGGAGATGTCAAAACCTGCACATGGCTTTTTGAGACACAAGCACTTGACACTATTGGTGAAGAGACGGGAACTGTTCTGAAAACATGCACTGTGAATCAAGAGGACATTAGGGGCAAAGATGTAAGAATGGCTCATTTTCTCTTTGAAACAGAAAAACTGGAGAACCTTACCGGGGAGGAAAGGGGCTCTTTTAAGCGAGTCACTGAGATAGACATTGAGTCTGGGGATGTGTCAAGGATGAAGTACATTTTTGAAAACCAAACATCTGATATCATGACGTCTACATCTGAGGAAATGATGCAAAAGCTTAAAACTGTTCAGTCTGAAGACATACAAAAGGGAAACGTGGTGAACTGCAAATGGCTCTTTGAAAACCAATCCATAGATACTATACATGACAGCCAAGAAGAGTCCATGAGCAACCACACTGTAAGTGATGTACAAGGAGGGAATGTCAACCAAGGGCGTTTCATTTTTGAGACCTACTCCTTAGACAAAATTCAGGAGGTGTCCTCTGAGACGGAGACAGACATGACAAAAGTGCAAAAGATTATCCGTGATGAGGATGAGAAGGGGGATGTGAGAAACTACACTATGATGTTTGAAACACAGCCCCTTTATGCCATCCAGGACAAAGAGGGCCATTACCATGAGGTCACCACTGTCACAAGTGAGGAGGTAATGCGGGGAGATGTGGTTGGATCCCGGTGGTTGTTTGAAACCAAGCCCCTTGACTCTATCAGGGACACAGACGAGGTTTATATCATCAAATCTGTCACACAAGAGGATGCACAAAAAGGAGATGTCACTTCTGCCAAGTGGAAATTTGAAACACAACCTCTTGATAGGATCGCTGAGGAAAAGAAAGTTTTATTGAAAACTGTTAATGATATTCAAGGAGGCGATGTTAGAATGAATAAGCATCGTTTTGAGTCAGATGCCCTATCACAGAAGTCTGTTAGAACAGTTAATGTGAGTGAAATACAAAAAGGGGATGTCCGAACAGCAAAATGGAGATTTGAAACCCAGTCCATTGACAAAATTAGAAGTATGAGCTCTGAAAATCTGGTTGAAACAGTTAAAAAGGAGGAGGTTGCAAAGGGAGATGTCAAGCAATCAGTCTGGCTCTTTGAGAAAAATCCTCTGGACCACATTAAAGAGGTAGATGAGGATGAAGATACAACGGTCACTCAGGAGGAAATTCCCAAAGCAGATGTGAAAACAACAACATGGCTCTTTGAAACAACGCCATTCGATGACTTTAATGAGACGAGTGTGGAGAAGACCGAAATCCTGGGAAAGAGTATCAAGGGAACCCTTGAGGAACTTTACAGTCAGAAAATGGTGAATTCAAAAGGAATACTCATTGAAACAGATGAAATTGGCGATGTTAGAATGGCAAAATACCAGCTAATGAACAAGCAGGCTCCAGAGATTCAAAGAGAGGAAGTCTGCAGGGGGGATCTGCAAAGCATTATGATGAATCTTTTGAACAGACAGGAAAGCAAAGAGAGGCAGATAGTAATAGATTCAGAAGAGAAGGGTAACATCAGCTCAACACTGCACCAACTATTCAACCAAGAGAGGGACAACAGTGGTGAAAAGGAAGAGATATTAAGGGGTGACATTCAAGAAGCTGTAAACAACCTTCTGAAGGAGGATGGCACCACTAAACGTGGAATACTCATCCAGGAGGATGAGAAAGGAGATGTACAGATGACAATATACTCCCTTCTGAATAAGCAAGAAGATGTCACTTTTGAAAAAGAAGATATCATAAGAGGGGATATAAAGAGTGCTCTCCACAGTCTGTCTAGCCAAGACAATCCAGATCAGGCAATGAAGATAAAGGTAGATGACACTGAAAAAGGAAATGTCAACTTTTACTCCACATGCATTGAATCTGGTGCTCTTGACTATCTAAAACAACTCCATTTAGGACCTGATGAGACTCCACTTGACAGAGTAGAAAAACAGGAGATTCTTGGAGGTGACATCAAGGGCACAAAACTCATCCTTGGTGGTAATCAAACACTAATTGAGCGTACAGTGGAGGATATTGTACCTGGTGATGTTCACAACACAGTTAAAGTTTTCATGTCAGAGCCAACCATCTCACTGGAAGGACTCCAAAAGGAGGAGATTGTCAAAGGTGATCTAAAAGCTGCATTGAATTCACTGTCTGAATCTTTGAATCAGACAGTTGTTTTGGAGAAAGAGGAGGTGGTGAAAGGCAACATACCTCAAGCTCTACGGTGCCTGGAGAGGGCTCAAAACCAGCACAAGGAGGTGGAGAAGCCAGATATTATACGGGGCAATATCAAAGGGGCTCTAAGATCCCTTGAGAAATCAGCAACTTGCAAAGTTGAAGCTGTCATTGAGGATTTAGTACCTGGAGATGTTAAGGCCACCCTAAAATCTTTGGAGCAGGCAAAGCAAGCAGTGAGGGGGATTGAAAAGGAAGAAATTGTGAGTGGTGATATTCACTCAACAATGCAATGTTTACAAGAGGCTTCCAATGAAAGGAGAACATGTCAGCAGGAAATAGATGTTCAGGGAGATGTCAGAGGAACGATTCAGCTCTTACTGGAGTATCCACCATCACCAAGAATGCAAAGGAGAACAAGCCTTGAGGGCAATGTAAAGGGTGATGTAAAGATGTCAATTAAGTCATTATATGAGACACAAGAGCAAGCCCAGTTGGAGAAAGAAGAGGTGATAAAGGGTGATGTTAAAGGCACTATTAAGTCATTGTTGAAGACAGCGCAGCGTGAAACCCCCAAAGTCAGATATGGGGCACACAGAAGGATCCGAGTAAAACAGAACCCTCCTGTTAAAAACCTGAATGTCGATGCACAGAGAAACATACAAAAGATAAAAACGGCTAATCTGGTTGAAACATCACACGAGAATCCCTCCCACTTGACTGAAACGAAAATTTTGAGATCCAAATCGCCCTCTGTGTCTACCCAGCAATCAACAACAATGATGGAGCACAAAACTATTACCCAAAACCATGGCATCAAAACATTAAAGACAGAGTTCCGTAATCTAAATTCTAATCCCAATGGAATGATAAGATTGGATAAAACCAAAGTGGAGAGAGATGTTTACATCCCAAAACTACCAGTGCCAGAGCCTGATCTGCCGCTCCCTCCCCCTCCTCCACCAATGACAGACAGTGACCTTCCTCCTCCACCTCCCACTCCTCCTCCGCCACCTGTTGATTCCGACATTGATCACCTCCCTCCTCCACCGCCACCACTTACTAGTGAGCAGGACTTCCTTCCACCTCCTCCTTCTCAACAAGAACTGGATAACATGCCATCGCAGGCAATTCATCCTTTACCTGCAAAAGCAACAAAAATGACAGTCAAAAAAGTGAAAGCGCCCACCTTGCACCCAGTCCCAAAGCTTGAGCCTAATGTGCAATTCAGTAAAACACAACAGGTAACATCCGAGACAAACACCACCAACAACAAATCTGTGGTAGAAATGAGCCAAATTGAATCTCAAACAACAATGCATACATCAAAAACTGTTTTGAGTGAAATCCCTCCGCCACCTGAATCACCGCGACCATTAAAGAAAGTTTACATCTCCCCTGTAAAATTCACACCTCCGCCCTCCCCTCCTCCTTTCATGAGAGGGAAGATGAGTAAATTTACCACTCCATTAATAAAAGCAGAGGAAAAGTTCCGGAAGCTGAGGGAGGAATACACACCCCCTACTACTCCAACCCCCACTGATATACATGACTCAGTTACAGCTGCTCTCGAAATGCTCTCCACCAAAGATACTGAGCAATCAACGGACATTACATCAAATTTCGCTGAGGAGACAGTTTATAATACTGTGTCAAATGTTCAGTCAGTATCACCTGATTTATCCAAGTATGTTGTCATCTCAGATGCTACCCAATGCAATGCCGTTGTTAGTGCTATAAATGAGAAAAATCTACCAGAGTCTATGATTGCATCTTCTGCTAAACAGCAAATTGTCTCTAATCAGACTTCCAAGGTTGCCTCTGTTCAACAGTCCTCATCTATTTCAACTGTTAGACAACAGACGCTAACAACCACTACACAGAAAATTGCTTCTGTTTCCTCCAAACAGTCGGCTCAGTCTGCTGTTACTGATAAAGTCCAGATCTCAATCACTGATGTTAAAAAGACAGAAAACATAACTACTGATGGAAAGAAAGAATTCAAAAATATGAAAACAAAGGGCTCTGAGGATGAAAAGAAAAACGAAAAGCCCATTTTGTCTGAGAAAATCCCTGCTCAGCCAATAAAACCTGAAACTGTCACAACTGAAGAGAATGTAAAATCAAGCAAATCACAGCAATCTGAGGACAAGAAGAACAAAGACAATAAAGCATTAAAAGTACCCGATAACCTCAAAAATCAGCCCTCAGAAAGAGAAAACATGGCCACAGAAAAAAAAGGAAAAGCAGCTAAAGCATCACAACCTGATAACAAAAAGAAAAACAATAATTCTGTTACCCAAGACCAAGAGAAAGTTTCTGATCAGTCAATGAAAGAAGAGAAGGCAGGTTCTAATGCAAATGCAAAAACAGGAAAATCAACTCAAAAGGTAAAAAAGAGCAATAAGCAAGAAAAGCAAGTAGAGATGAAAGAAACAAAAAAGACTAATCAGAGTGAGAAAAAAGATATTTCATACGATTTAAAGGTGGAGGTGAAGGAAGATGCTGAGGTGAAAGTGAGCCCTGAGCGTAAAGAAATGAAGACTGAGTTAAAGGAGGAGATTAAGGACGTTTCTCCCTCTCCTGCTGCTGCTGCTACTACTGTGACTCCTGTTACTGCAAGTACTGTTATCGTCGCTGACAACCAACGAGCAACTCCATCCCCAGCGAAGAAGAAAAAGAAGTCCAAAAAGACCAAAGGAGGAGCACAGTCGGGTCAAAGTAAAGATACACCCACAGGATCAACACCATCCCCTACAGAAAAATCCCCTCAAACCCAGGAAACAATCACTGTTGCCCAAATGCACAAAAGTATAAAGGAAGACCACATTCAGACCCAGAAAGAAGTTATTATTACAGAAACCAAAGTCCATCAGATTTTCCAGCAACAAGAAGCAGTTAATGTTCAAAAGCAAGTGAAGGCATCTCAAAAGAAGAAAGGGGTGACAGCTAATCATCAGAACACAGAGGAACCAACAGAAGAAAGCAGGAACATCCCATTTACAGTGACAGGCGAGTCAGAACAAAATGAACTTAAGTCCACAACAGAGTGCAAAGAGGATTCTCAGAAGCGAGGGGTCCAAACGTTAATCTCTCACATCACAGAGGTACAAAGAGGTTCAGGAAAGACAGATTCTAAATCTCTGAAGACTCTGCTCAATACAGTTCCAGAATGGTTCATGAATCCAGAAGACAAATGTGAATTGGAGGGATCTGCAATTGAAAATAATGTGCAAAAAACTGACGAAATCCTTTCACATGTGAGGAAACTAGCAGAGGCTAAACTAATGCATCTTGAAGGTAACGACACAGTGGAGAAGCTTGAATGTGAACCTATTTCTGAAAAAGCCGTTTCTGGTGGGGCAACGCCAAGAATATCTAAGATCAGTATTGGTTCTGCAAAAGTTGAGAGCCAAACAAGGAAAAAGACCTCACATGAAAGAAGGAAAGAAGAAGTGAGTCAGGGCAAGTCCACTGACCTCAGGGCTCCTTCACCATCACTGAGGATGCGCTCCCCCTCGCCAACCTTCATCACTATTGAATCCACGCGAAGAACTGACTCGCCTCAAAGAGTAACTCCATCGCCTACCCTGCTCCACAGACCAGCCACGCCTCCAACGCCTCTCCCACGCAGGTGTGACACCCCAACGTCACGCATCACTCGAGTCACGCCTTCTCCCACTTTTGACAGAGCAGAAAATCTGGCTCGACTGAAAGACACGACAGCCAAGCTCTCGCGTGGCATGACCCCACCCCCAGTTCTTCCTCCCCAACAAGTCACAGAAAAGAAATCTGAGATTGTGGAATTCCCTGCATCATTCCATCGGCAAATCAAAATTGAGGCCCAAGCTGTGGAGACCTATGAAACGTCAGCAACTGCATTAGAAAAGGAGAAAATGGAGTTCTTTGAGGAGGTTCAGAAGGTGGACATAAATCCTGCATATGTCCCAAAGGACCCAGCTAATATGCTACAACGTTTGGATACAGATGCGAATGAGCTACCAAGTGAGTCTAAGCCAACTGAGATCAACCCATCATTGTATCAAAATGACCAGGATGTTGTTGAAGCTTCAGATGTATCAGAGCCATCAGTTCTATCTGCATCTGTAAAAGACAAGAAAGAGTTTTTTGAAGAGGTTCAAAAAGCTGAAATAAATAAGACCTATGTGAGAAAAAATCCCATTGATATCCCCGAACGTTTGGGCCCAGATATGGAGGAGTTTGATATAGAACACATGGAGAAAGAAAAGGATGAACTTCCTAGGGTAGACTTGTCTGGTCTAGTGAACAAATTTGAATCACCAGAGGAGAAAAACTATATCAGAAAAGAGCCTATCCCTCTCGCAGAGCGACTTGAGCATGAGGCTGAAAACCTAGAGACTGACAAAGAAAAAGCAGACATTCTAGAGCAGGAAATGCCAACGTTTGACATCCAGGCTATTAAAAATGTATTTAAACTGGGTGAGCAAAGTTCTTCATTCAAAGAGGAGAAACTCAATCAGGAGGAGCCAATTTCAAACCTGAGTCAAACAACAACAGACAGTTCAAAGCAGGAGAGTCCTCAAGAGAAAAGGGGGAACTCACAGCAGAGCACCCCCCTCCCTCCCCAGAAAAATGTGGTTGAAACTGTGCCAGCAGAACCATCCGCCTACTGTGAAACCAAGTCAGTTGGTGAACATTTCTCAAACGTTGATGAATTTGGCAACAAGACTGTTGGAACAAGGACCACCACAACCGTCTCTGAGCACTTGGAGAGCGAGTCAACCCAACAGACCCCTTTCTCCTATGCTGATGCAGTTAAAAGAAAAGCTGCAGCAGTGAGTCGTACAGAAACCTATGATGAAGCTTCTACTGAGGAACTGCTGAGGAATTTCCATGAAACATGGACAGAGAGTGAGACAGTTTTCAAGAGCCTTGGCTACACTGTCTCTGAGGAGAAAACATCACACGTTGTGTCACATCAGACAAAGACTGCCATAAATGGTAAAGAATTGTGCAGCATGATGACACCAAAGAGAAACTAATGGCATGGACATTGGATGAATGGAGTTTTTTTGGATTTTAATCAATTTGCATGTGCTCCATTATATAGACTGCTACAGAGGCGTTCTTTGTTCCAACTAAAATCAGTGTTTGCAATTGCTGCATTACAAGGACTGTGTAGGCTGTAAGTAAAATGTTCTCTGGTCATACTTTTAATAACCTATTTTTCATTTTATAGACTTGCTGCTGAATGGTCATGATAGAAAGGCATGGCAGCTGGACCTGCCAGTTAGCAGGAACAGCAATGGTTCAATCCCTAAAGCCAGGGAAAGAAGAAATTCCAGCAACACAAAATTCCCAAACAACTATTCATTGGTAAATTCAAGGCATTTCAGCATAAAAAAATGACAAACCCTGATGAAGGCCACATGTGTTGCTGGAATTTCCTCTTGCCCAGTGATACCTGTCCATTCCATGCACCTTGTTAGTGCGTTGTGCCAGAATACTTTTTCAACCTCAATCCATAAAGCCAACAGGATAAATGTATGCTGCATGTGGGCCTGCATTGAACATCTGTAGCGCTCATCCACTCTGCCAAAGTGCAGTTGAGCAAGGAGCCCCTAATTGTACTCCAGAAGCTCCAATCACCTGACACTGGGATGTGTAGAGTAGAGGGCTGCGTGTGTGTGTGTGTGTGTGTGTGTGTGTGTGTGTGTGTGTGTGTGTGTGTGTGTGTGGGCAGATTTTGGGCCATTTGAGGACAACAATGCAGTGAACCATACACTCCCGTAACCATTGCAAGATCTTTTTAAAAATTGAATAGGCATGTAATATACAAATTTTGTTGAATGTTTTGCATTTAACACAATAACTATGATAAAAACACGAAGAATGTGGTAGCTGCTTTTTGGTGTATTATGAGGCAGCCTACCCCCATGGATTGATGAAACAGACTAACGATTGGCATTATTTCTCTTTCAAGCAGATTCGAGTTCCGAAGTCGGAGCTTTGCACTGTATGTCAGAGGAGGGTTTATCCGATGGATGCTCTGATAGCGGACAGAAAAAAGTACCATAAATCCTGTTTCTGCTGTGAGCACTGCACAAGTAAATTAAGGTGAATATGTCACTCTCCTTCAAGTAAATGGTTGCATATTTCATAAAGAAGCAGTTACTCTTTAGTCTTTGTAATTGCAGTACATCTGTTCAAAACGAGGTAATTGTTTTAGGATTTTCATGCTGGACAGCTCCCAAAGTAAGGTAATTCTTTTCTCTTCCAGTCTAGGCAATTATGTCTCTCTCCATGGCCATTTGTACTGTCTACACCATTACAAACAACTCCTCAAGTCCAAAGGGAACTACGATAATGGACTTGGGCAGAAGCCTCCCACAGGAAGTGATGGACCTATCCCCTTACAAGAGCAACTTGAATGGAGATATTCAATGAACAGCATAAGCTCAGTAGACAAGGACAGAGCAAATACTGCTGATAAAGTAATTATTAAATCATTCGATGAAACCAAACCAAATACCAACAAAATATCTGTAGTTTGGCCCCCACAGGCAGACCCCCCAAAGAAAGCCTTTAAAGTGGAGGAAGACATTCAGCTAACTAAACCACAATGGCCCCCTCCAGACAATTCCCCTAAGTCACCCAAACACCAACATAGAAAAGCTGTTCCCAGAAGTGTCCTTTGAAAGGGAACAACCCAGCTACATTGCTTTAGAGAAATAAATCCATAGAAGAAACTTGGGACAGTGAATGGTACTACAAAACAGGAGCAAAAGAACCATCCTGTAGGTGAAATTATGGAAACTTTTGGTTGAAGGACATACAGATAAGTGATATAAAAGGGAACATGAACAGTAGGGATGTAGTAGATGTGGGTAAAGAGTGAAGAAATTGTGTACATAAATGTAAATGGTGTGCGATTGGAAAAGCAGATTGTAATAGGAAGTACTAGAGGGCTAGAGAGTGGGGAATATTGGAAAGTAGACGTAGATGTGAAATGGCCTATCCTATACCTATTGTCTTTTTTTCATTCAATACATTTTATTTTTACTTTTTATTATTTCTCAAATTCACCAGCTATAGTGACATACCAGTTAGTGTTTGAAGCAAAGAGACCAAATCAAATTTGACAACACATGACATCAGTCTAAATTGCTATAATGGGTCTCATGCATTTGCTAGACTTTAACATATTGAAGGGTTATGGGTCTAACACATACAGTGGGATGGGAAAAGCATCACGACAAATTTAGCAGATCTGGATCAAACAGTGACAACAAATATTTTTTAAAGTTGGTTTTAATCTACCTAACCTACCTACCTGGCACCAAAGTAGGATAAAACAAACCGTGAAAGGTATTTGCAAATACTGACTGACCCAAGTCTCTTCCCCTTTAATTCTCAAATGAGTTGATTTATTGTACAATTGAGTCAGTTTGTTGCTACTGTAGGTCTTGTGTCAGTTCATGGAGAGAGTCTCAAGCTGAGGACTCCGCTATTGTTTTATTTCTTTCAACATGTCAACATTTTTACATTCACCTTTTTTTCTAGCACCTGGTGTGCAGCCTAGTAAAATGATCTTGGAATTATTTTATTTATAATATATAAAGTATATACTATAAACAATGAATTGGTAATAGTCATGTTTGTTTTGGACATTTGTATCCTATTTTAACAGCAAATATTTTGCAATGAACATTTTCTTTTTTAGACTAGCCTTATACCTTGCTTTGTACAAGAAAATTCCTGATTCTGTCATGCTGTCAGGCTGGTTCCCGTACTTTATTGCTGATTCAAGGGCAATAAAATATTGACTTTAAATGTCTCATTTGTCTTTCTGAAAACAGGTTCAAGTATAGCCTACTGTAAGTCTGACTCAGACACAGTGAAGTACCTAGATGTAATAACATGAATCTGTCATCTTCAGACACAGAGAGGATGTGTCGCCATTAGAAGTTTCAGGCCTTTAGCTGGTAGAAGTAGACAGGAGTAGGTCAGCAGATCCCCCTCACAGTCAATTTAAACATAATCTCCTTACAAAGCTATCCCCATCCTCAAGTAGATTTTGAGCTCAAACCGCAGGTGTACCTGGGCGACACTTTTCACTTGTTGAAAACTGGAAGACCAAGCATTGGAAAATGTCTATGAATGATGGAATTAGAACACATGCGGTGCACTACAACAGCAGGGGGAAGCACGTCTTAAAATAAATGTCACAACCGGTCTAAAATAGGCTTATGACCAAATGTGGTTAGTCATCCTCTTACCGCTACCCTACCTATCTCAGCATATGGATCTGCCCTGGACATCCACATGCTTACAATGGCCTAAAGCACCTATGCAACTGCTCTGGCAGTATCATGGGCTTATGTTTTCTTTGTTATGAAA
The DNA here is from genome assembly GCA_900323365.1 of Monocentris japonica. Classification (NCBI taxonomy): domain Eukaryota; kingdom Metazoa; phylum Chordata; class Actinopteri; order Trachichthyiformes; family Monocentridae; genus Monocentris; species Monocentris japonica. The sequence goes on from OOFE01049637.1 coordinate 56,011, forward strand.
TGGTTTGGCACCATCTCATCATATTAAGTATTAAGTGTCTTAAATTAAAAAGATTATAACTTAATATAAATTAGGAGTTTAAAGTGTCAGGCTCAGTTTCCTAAACATGTTAAGAGTGGAGATCCAGACTAATTGGAAGCTGCCAGAACCACTAAATTCTTTACAATAAGCTATGCTCCAAATTACACAACATAACAGTCCACTGCTGATTTTATACACACGTTGTTTTGTTAGTTTAGTCTGTACGTGCTGTTTTCTGTTTTTTGTGGCAACTTTGCAGCCGATTTCGCAAACAGTTCGTCAGGAGTTGACCAGATATCCCGCCCCCGGCGTCAGTCTACCTTGCTACTATGCGCGGAGTCCCTTGTCTTTCTCTCCTCGAGCGGATTGGCCGAGAATCCATCGGATTACACGCTGATTGGACGGCTCTCAACCCTGTCAAGCCATGCGTCAGCTCAGTGCACTATCATCATGTTTTCTCCAGTCAAATAGTGCTTTAGGATGCCGAAGCACTCAGTGCCGATCCATCAGGACCACAAGTGTGCGTGGGATGGGGACACTGAGAAAGGTAGGCATGACAAGGATGCTTTGTTTATTTTTTTTTTTTATCTGACGTGTTGTTTGCGGTGCGGTGGAGAGCCTCTGTTGTCTGAGGGAGTATGGAAGGGATTCGACTCCTTAGTAATTACTGGCATAGATAGTGGCTGCGCTCATCCTCACATAATAAAGCTGCCCTTCCTAATTTCTGCGCGCTCATCCTTAGATATCCGGTTGTCCCCCGGTACTACATTTTTAGTCCAAGTGTACCCGGCTATACCCGTGCGTCTGTTTTTTTTTGGGGATGCGGCTACTTCAGCTCACACCTCTGAGGAGCAAACACTGACCTACGTGTTGTTTGAGGAAAGGGACGTAACCTCTGGACTCCGAAATAGGTGGTCCGGGACAGGACTGGGTTGGAGGGTGGAGGGCGAGCAAGTCATACTGCAGCGTATCAAACTTGAAACCAATGGCACATGCTCGAATAGTTTTTATTTTAGTATTTATAGTATAGTATTTATTTTAATACATATGATTTTTTTTCCCCTTAATGATAGAGGAGAATGAATCTCAGGGTTCCAGTGCCTCTTGGAAAACCTTGTCATTTAAAGATTTCCAGTCATGGTAAATATGTAGAAAACGTGGAGGTCAATATTGTGTTCTGGATAAGTGAAATGGTCCTGGTAATTCAGAGGCTACAGGTCCTCCTCTCAACAGACACCAGAACGTAGCAGGCAGAACCTATTTTTCAATGAAGAAATTTGAAATGTTCTGGGTATTTGTACTTGAGCTTCTAGAGCATAGGCATAGGAAGCATTGAAAATGTGGGTGGGACAATCTAAGGGGGTCTTTAACAGAGTAGATGTTATTTCCTGTATTCTGGTGCCTTTTAACAGGTGGTTTGATACTTTTATCTGGCTGTACTAGCATGAGAAAAATTATGGGTACATTTTGTAATTTCATCCAGAGGAAGTGGTTGGCCCCAGATCACACATTTGAAGATATTAAAAAGCTAAAAGTACAGAAATTGATTCGATGACTAATTCAGAGCCATCTTTAATAATAACCACTCATTGTTTATTTCAACTTGAGGATCTCTTTATGCTTGCATGCAATTGCAATTTCAATTGAATGTTATCAAATCAATGAGTAAAGTGGAGAGGACAATTGTAGAAAAGTGCCCCTATGCACTCTCCAATAAACTACATTCATCTTCCAATCATTTCTACTACTATGAAGAATCACCAGGACCTGAGGCCTGTGTCTCAAAGCTAGATTATGTTGTTGGCCAGTTATCTTGGTGGCTTTGTTTGCACACACATTTTTACACACATAACACTGCTACCAAGAAGCACTCCACATAAATATTTAGGGCAACAGTTCATGACAAAAGGCATCAATATAACAGCCATCTGCCACCTTTCATGAAATGCAATAGTCTTGAATTTGTAAGTGGCATAGGTTTGAGGAGTGTGTGTGAGCAAATCCATCAATTTAGCTGGATAACATCATAATAGCTTTGTGGCTAAAAATACATATTTGCTAACATTTTAAATAGCAAATAACTTAAAATCCAACACATAGAACCCCAAAATCTCATGAAATAATGAAATGAATGTGACACAATGAATCACCAACAATGACTTAAGGGGGTCGATGCTTTTTGCTATTTTTTTATTTAATAAATTTCATAACCTCATACAATTATCAGGTGCCCAGTTGTATCAACTAATGTAATGGTGGCACTGCAATAACAGTTGCAATAACAAGATTTAAAGATAATAATAAAAAATAAAAGCTTACAGCTATCGCTCCTCCCTGCCTTGGTACCTCCTTCCTTGTTTTCTTCATTAGTCCCCTTCATCCCTTTTTGTTTCCTTGCTTACTTCACTTGTTCCTTCTTTACCTCT
>OOFE01049640.1:2744-17243 GCA_900323365.1 Monocentris japonica
TGTATGCATCCTTGCAAGATGTAACTTTCTTGCATCTGTATTTCTATGTGCTCCTGTGTGTGTGTGTGTGTGTGTGTGTGTGTGTGTGTGTGTGTGTGTGTGTGTGTGTGGGAGTGCCTCGATGGGGTTTGAAAATCTCAATATGCTCACTCATCCAGTCACAAATCTCCCCCCGTAGCAAGGCCATCTGCAGTACCGTTGCATTTTGGGATGCCATGCTGTCAGCGTTCCAGTCTCTGGCACTAGTCACACTTGGCATAGGCAGAAGGAAATGCATTATCCTATTTCTAGAAGATTACTCTGCTCTGAACTTGAGAACCGAGTGGCATCTCTTCTTCATCACATTAAAGAGGAAAGCTGCTGAATTATGGCATATTCCTAATGAACATTCACTACTGTCTCCTAGAAAAACAAGAGAGAAGAGTTTGTCTTACACAATGTAAGACGGATAAAAGATGTTTTGTGTGTAAGAACGTGACACTTTTCTGATTCTTTGCACGTTTCTAGCTACGGTAAATGCATTCTTGTACACTCACGTCCCTGGGTTTGCGTGGGCTTGTGACTGGAACGTTGCCAGATTGAATCATTGGAAAGGCTGAGAAAATTCAGGCGTTGAAAGTGATCAGGAAACACTGCCCCCCTTCCACAACTGATGCCGAAGTGCCCTTGAGCAAGGCACTTGACCCCTGACTACTCAGGTGTAGCCGACAGTAGAAAACGATGGTCATCTCTCCATCCATCCCTCTGTATCCTCCCCCCATCTCATGCCATTCCTCAGCTTTCGTCAGGGCAGTGTTTCAGAGAGGTTGCACTGGGCAGCTCCCAGGTGTGCATGTGAATGTGAAGCAGGATGCTGCTGAAAAAGCTCATGCAGGCATGCTCAGTTAATCTACCCCAGATAAATAAAGGTTGAAAAAAAGATGTAGTCATTTGTAGCTTAAAGGTACATCAAGATTTTTACTACTAATACTGTATGTCTGTAGGGGTCGGCAGGGTTGTTGAAACATGAAATTATTCAGCTTGTCTTCAACAGTTTAATGGGTGGAGCTTTCTTGTGACACACATACAGACACACACACAAACACACACCCCATTAACCTCTCTCTCTGTATCTCTCTCTCTGTCCAGGTCTGATTGTCTTTTTGGGCATGATGGTCGGAGCGTTCTTATGGGGCGGCCTGGCAGACAAAGTTGGCCGTCGACGCTGTCTGATTGTGGCACTGGCTATAAACTGTGTCTTCTCTTTCCTCTCCTCGTTCGCCCAGGGCTATGGCTTCTTCCTCTTCTTCAGGCTCTGCTCTGGCATCGGGTAACAGATACAAATGCACACACTTCTGTTGGGGGTTAGGGTAAGGTGAAAGAGCACACACACTTTTCTCTGCAATTGGGTAAATGAGAGAGAGACAATATAGACTTTTTGGTAGCACTTGTTGGTTAAAACGCACTTTAAGTCATCATACGTGCATCATAAGCACCTTATAATGACATCACTGCATCACAAAATGTCATAATACAGTACGATGCGTCATGAATATGGTATGCCCAGTTTATGAGACCGTTACTATTACATCATAGTGGCATCAGATGATGTCATAATACACTATGCATTATGAATGTGGTAGAACCAGGCTATGCGGCTAGTTCTACCACTGGAACCTATATCTTCCTTTTATTTATAAGATATCAATAAGTGGATTTCTTATTAGCGTGCCACAATGTCTTAAAGTGAATTGATGAGCTCATCATATTATCTAAAGTAAAGTGACATAAAATGATCTATTATAAGAGAGTCATGACCCCTTTGATGAACTCTTTGTATTGCTTAAAATGAGATCAACTACTCACTTGTAAGTGAGGCATGACACATTGTAATATGCATCAAGCATCATTGTTGTCAAATGATTATTACATGATATAATATATTGTGACAAAGATTTTCGATCAGGTTTCAATAGTTCAGTTTTTTGCTGTGTTCAGCTGAGAAATTATATTAGCTCATATTAACTGAAACCTCATCCGCCCATAGAAGACCATGAAGTCCTTCAATTGACTTGAAAAAAGCTATATGCACTTCACTGTTACTGTGTTACTGCGCTAGCATAGCGCAGTGTTCCATCTTAGAATAACTCTAGCCCATAGGGATCCACACGTACACAGAAACCAGGTCACGTACCGAGCCGAGTACAGAAAACATCAACAGCTTACACCTTGTACCACAGCACTTCAGCTTGGTGTGTGTGGAAATACAGACGAAGGGCAACATATAGCCTTTGGAGAAAAAAAACATGCACTGTATTTAAAAAATCCTAAAACATCAGTATGGTGTATTACATTTGATTGAAACAATGCATGATGTTTGTACACTCTAAAAGTATGGTGGTTCAGGCTAGACCCTCGTACTCTGGCTGGCCTGAAATCAAAGGAGGAATCCTGTTTTGTTGAAAAAAGTAAAACAAGACTCCTTAACTTGGAACACAGATTGTTTAAAGATAGGGTGTCCTTCACATTTTACACGCGTGTGTATACATGTAGCATGCAAACCATAGATTTTCTTTGTAATGCAAAATGCAAAAATGTGACTGAGATACAAGGAACAGAAGCTAGAAGTGAATCCTAACTGCTCACCCTATTTTATCTCAGACGTTAGAGAAGACATATTTATTCCTTTTGCCATTTTACATTGAAGAGAAGGAAATCCTAAATCACGTTACTATCCTATCGTACATTTATTTTATGACATCATAACTGCTGTAATAAGACTCTTTGCTGTTCTTATTATGTGCCGTATCATAATAACCTATCTATCTATCTATCTATCTATCTATCTATCTATCTATCTATCTATCTATCTATCCTCTCGTTCTCTCTGTTTCAGTATTGGTGGCTCGGTGCCCATTGTCTACTCCTACTTCTCAGAGTTCCTTCAGATGGACAAGAGAGGAGAGCATCTGTCCTGGTTGTGTATGTTCTGGATGATCGGTGGGATCTACGCCTCGTTCACCGCCTGGGGAATCATACCACGCTATGGTAAGAACTTACAAAATACTAGGGGTTATAATATTGTACAATATATGATAAGATGAAAGTTGAAAAATAATCCCCTGGGGAAAGTTGCTCATTGCAGCAGCAAATGGGAACAGAACAGAGATAAGATTATAGCAAATGCGGCGGTATTTGAACGCAATAAGCAAGCAATAATTTCAGCACTAGAGCATATTCAGTTAAAATGTATGAAGTAAAAGTATGAAAACTGAAAGACAGCATAATGAATGTGTGCAAAATAGCAGGAGTAGAAATACTGAGACCATACTGAGGTTGATAGGAGGCATCATCTACACACACAGTTTCCTTAGAGGAACTATGCTCATTTGTTTCAATCAGGAAAGCTAACAACGCTAACTGCAAAGTAGTAAGTAGAGCATGAAACCGACGCTGCCAGCGTTTGGGTCTCCATCCCCATGTGTTGATGGTGTGCACTCTACCGAAAGCACCAGCCAATGTAATGTCTCACCCCTCCATCACAGATGTGTGTGTTTTTGTGTGTTCTTGTACTTCTGTCCTCATGAGGATGTCCAAATGTCTGCACGAGGATAGAAAGATGAGAAACGTCCTCCAAAGTGAGGACATTTTGCTGGTCCTCAATTCTAGATAGGGCTAGTTTTGGGTTAGGCTTAGGTCAGGGATAGGGATAGGGAAGAAAAACTCATCATGCTAAGGGAAAGAGGTAAGAAGTGGTTAGACCTTTGGCTATTAGTAAGCCACTTTGTTGTTGGTACATGTTTAGCTGTTGTTAAAGTGGTACATCTGTCATGGGGCTCAAACAGCTTTAATGTTGCCGAACCATCCAACCACCTTCTATAAGAGTTTCTTGTAGGTTTTCCCATTAATATCTTGGCACAGGGCTTACAAAACCAGTGTTGGGTCCATCCCCGTGAGTTGGTCACTTTCATATTCGCTGGTTAACCACAATTCATGAAACAAGCAAGGGGTTTCCTTGGAGGAGACACAAAGAGGCAGTTCACAGGCACTCTGATTGGACTCGGCAAGCACCTGGGGCTGGATGAATGCGATACAAAGCCAGGGCACGCCATATTTCCTATTATTTCCTAGTCATAACCATTAAGCTGAATCAAGCACCGGGGGCAGCCCATTGTGTTGGAAATCCTCCTACCCAAATCCTACTGGTACCAGTAGGATTTGAACCCACATGGACCTTTTTCACCTTTTTTGCTTTGGGGGGTCTTGGAGGTGAGTAGCTGTCAGTCTGCTTTTGCTGGAAGACAAAGTGACTGAGAGGTTAAGGCAATGGACTGCTAATTCATTGTGCTTGGCCAGTGTGGGTTTCAATCCCATCCTATTAAATTTTCATAGCTGTCAGTACAGCAGGAAGAACTGGGGAAAGATGACAACGTGAAGCTGGATTTGAAGTCATCGATTCAAAGTTAGACCCTTTATATATTATTGAGCCTGTGTTATTTCATTCCAATCCCCCGCTTCCTCCTCTATGTTCCCCAGTTGCCTCCTTGTATCTAAGCAAGACCTTTCACATTTATATTCACACTGTAGGCTTGAGAGTTTGTGCCATTGTAAAAGAGTGCTTCTTGCAGTGACCTTGATGCCAAGCTAGGTAAACTGCTCACAGGGGAGCTATACTTAAATACAACCAATCCATGCTCACATAAGCCAGATGCCTGATCACAAAAAGCGCTGGCTGTCCACCAACCTGAGTTTCTGGCAGAGGCGAACAACCGGCGTGAGCTGTGGGTTCAAATCCCAAACTGAAACCTGCGGCTTCAGCAATTGGAAATCAGGGCACGCATAGGAGTGTGTTGTCCCAGGCCTTTAAGGTATCGCAACAAAGATCTCTGTGACAAATTGCTTAGAGCTATGATTAATTGGCCAGTAAATTTCTCCTTTCTTGGATGTCCCTCGACACAATGGTGTCAACTTTGTATCCAGTAATCTAAGAGCCAAATCTCAGTGAGCGCTCCTAATCATAATTTATGATATCAATCATTAGTTGAAATCATAAGTTTATAATTACCATTTTCAACTTCATTCATTAGAATGAGCAGTCAGTTTTGTAGATGTTTAATTCATCAAAACCAAATTCCTCATCATCAATTACTCCAATTTTGGAGCTTGCAGCCTCTCTTGCTTGAACTTTTGGTGACAACAAAAACTGGTGTCCGGGAATAAATGTAGTCAATGGAAAGTCCATCCGTGTACAGTAATACAACAGTGTGTGTGTGTGTGTGTGTGTGTGTGTGTGTGTTCCAGGCTGGGGCTTCGGTATGGGTACTGAGTTCCAGTTCCACACCTGGCGGGTGTTTGTCCTGGTTGCAGCCCTCCCTGCCATCGCCTCTCTGGTGGGACTCATGTTCATGCCTGAGAGCCCCCGCTTCCTCCTTGAGGTGAGACTATGACCACGTTTACAGTCGTGTTCACAGTAGCAACAGTGGAATTTAGCTGAATTGGGGCTTTTGGCATTTTAATCCAAAAGATGGGCTCATGAATTGTGTGCGCTTCTATTGCCGAACATGATCTTCATATCAGAAAAAAACACCTTAGACTACGATCAAAATGATTTGTTGAAATAAGTTGAGTTGAAATAAAGTAGGCTAGACCCACCCGCTGTTGTTTCATTAGATTAGTATAGCGTAAGAGTATTCCATATTCTGATGTACGTCATAAGAATGTCAGTATCAAAAGAATGAAAGGAGATTTTAGCTATTTTGAATCAACCAAATTGGTTTAATCAGATCCACAGTTGGGAAGTTTTAGATTGGGGTCTATGGCTTCATAGAAAAGTGGTATTTATTATGTTGTTCTTCAAAGTTAGTTTTCAGCTGCAGCGTAGTGTCAGCCATTGCTCAGTCAACTAATTTGAGAGTGAAAAATGGCTTCACTCAAGTAAATGAAAACATAAAGCCAATAATGGGGTGACTATTGGGTCTTTAGGTGACCGCTAGCATCATTTATTATTTTATTTATTATTACTTATTATAATGCAACATAGGTTAATGCTTTTTATTCCTAATATCATTATCTTTATCAACCATGAACCTGAAATATAATGGAAAGTAATTTGGATAAGCAAAACAACAATTTACAGACATATTTGTCACCAAATGTTATCCGAATGATAGTTATCCAAATGATGCACTAGTGCACAGCGTCATGCCAAAGGTCACTTGTATAGAATAGCTTATTATTCATGTATCTTTCTGATTTGGAAGCAGATGTGAATAATTCTTTTCAATGTTACAGCACATGAATGGGGCTCCATTTCTCTGAAAAATCACATGCAGTACACGCCAAACCGTTTTCTATTTCAGCACATGATATAGAACTCAAATATGATTTTTTCAAGAAATAATTTCTTACCTATTAACTTGGACTATTGCTAATATCTTTTGTCCCTAAGAACTCAACAATTCACACACTGGTGCAAGTACTTTTTGAGTGGACTGAAAGCACTCCTGACAACCAAGAACCAAGGGCTTATGTGATGTTGCACAAATCCATAATGCATTATAAATTCATCATGCACTGCTATTAATCATTGGGGGGGTAGAGCAGCGGTCAAGCACATGCTTGGCATGTATAAGTCCCCACAGTTTAATTCATTCTAACTGATCTTTAGGCCAGTTGGCCGAGTGGTTAGACAATCCCAAAACCAGGACGACAGAGGTTTGAGTCCCATAAAAGTGCTTTGCTCAGGGACACTCGGGGCCAATTTGTCCATCCCTGCCTAAGTGTCCCTAAGCAAGGCATCAGACCCTTACCTGCTCGCCGGCACTACTCCTGGCTGCCCCTTCGCTCTGACCTCTCTGGCTAAATGTGTGTATGTGTGTCCCAGAGGGATACGCAATGAAACACATGATTGTGTTTCATGGCTAAAATGTTATTTAGCCTCATATTCTCAGTGAGATTTGTTTTTTATGCGCTTCTGGCCATCCATGTGTTGGGGTTTACGTTCCTGTGTGCGTGCATGTGTTTGGGGCCAGAATGCAAAGCATGACGAGGCGTGGATGATTCTGAAGCAGGTCCATGACACCAACTGGAGGGCCAAGGGACAACCTGAAAAAGTCTTCACAGTGAGTACATGTAAATATAAATAGATACTGTATACAATGCTGTTATCTATATACGTACACTGAGTGTACATTACTGAGTGTACATTACTGAGTGTACATTAGTGAGTGTACATTAGTGAGTGTACATTAGTGCCTTCCTACTGTTGAATTGCGCCCCATTCTGCACAATCCATGCCTCAGTTGTCAAGAGGACTAAAATACCTCTTTAACGTCTTCTCACCTTCATCTACAGCTCCCTGTCACGACTGAAGTGGATTTAATAGGTGAAATCAATAAGGAATCACAGCTTTCAACTGGATCCACATGGTCATTTTGTTGTTATTTCATTTCATAATCCAGTCGAATGAAAAAATTGAACAGTGACACCAACTGAAGAGTCAGGGTCAGAGTCAGCCTGAGGAAGTCTCTATGAGTTGATACTGTGTCGTTCTACACTACAACATAAAGCAGCAATAAGTAAGATTTTTCCTGCCCCATAGAAGAAAATGACCATAATATATCTTCGTGGGTTGATAGGGTTGTTGATTAATACCAATGACCATATTACTTCACCAGGTGCTGAGATTTCTGGCTTTCAAAATTCACTTCCCTGCCTGCACTCTGTTTTGGACCAAAAACTCCCCTCAAGATACTCCTAATCCCAGCGTGTTCCCCGGAAACAGTCCTTATCAAACTTAATTAACTAATATCTTATTATTATTATTATTATTATTATTATTATTAATAAATAAAAAGATAATGATAATGAATGATGTATATGAGTGCCACCTGCTGGAAAGACCAAGGGACATCTGGAGAAATCCTGCTGTATAATTAGACATGTTAGCCCTGTGATGGACCGCTGACCTGTCCAGGGTGTTTCCCTGCCTTAGACCCAGTGCATGCTGGGATAGGCTCCAACACCCTGAAAAGGAATATGTGTCAAGAAAATGAATGAATGAATATTAGTAGATCAATACACACATAGAAGCATGAGTATCAAATATACAGTGTGATATCGTCTTTATGGTAGATACGATTTGCAATCTTTTCTTTGCTCTGTCTCCCTCTTTCAGGTGACCCACATCAAGGCTCCTAAGACAGCGGAGGATGAGTTCATAGAGATTCAGAGTGCTACAGGAACAGCTGTACAACGATGGGCTGTCCGCTCACTGACGCTCTGTAAACTGGTACGTACTGAGACACCTAATATGAACCAGGGGACAACGGGGCTGGCAGCGTAGGGGCTCAGTGGTTAGCACTGTTGCCTCACACCAAGAAGGACCTAAACGGGCAGTGTATGACCAGGCTGGTAGGGGTGACCTATAGGAGTGCATTATAAGTTAGAAGTACTTTGGAGTCTCTGCAATATTTAACAGGAAGTCGATGTAGAGATGTTAGTATTGGGAGGCAAGTCAGAATCGTGCACAACCCAAGTGTATCACAGTATCAGTACTTCAGAAGGTGTCAAAACCATTGGTCAACTATACTGTCATATATACCAAGATAGTTTAACAGCTGTGTTACTTTTGATGGGGCACTCATTTTTGGTTGCTTAGCTGCATTTTTGTTCCAGGTACTGAAGAACGTAGCATCTCTCCTATCTGCTGAATTGAGGTTTGCTACTCTCTTCATGGCCATCATCTGGTTCTGTATGGCTTTCAGGTTAGTTTGTAGTATCAGGTACCATACCATTTAGTCGATTTAGTATTAATTAACAGCAGTTGTTAACTCCACTCTAACTGCAGTCTTAATGTTTGGTTTCTATTATCTAAAGTTGTGTTCTGGTTATTTATTGCACCAGTCATTGACTCTATACTCTATAACTTTGTGCCCCAGTTACTACGGTCTGTCTGTGTGGTTCCCTGATATGATCAAACACCTCCAGTACGAGGAGTACGAAGCCAAAGTCAAGGTAATGTCAAAAACAAACCATGAAACAAATCATAGCAACGCAGAAGATGAGTGGCTAGCCATCAAGAATCAAGAGGATGTTTTCCTCTTGTTTTGGGTAGATCTCCACTCCGGTGGATACAAAGAGTTCCTGAACATGGCACTGTATCAAAAAAACACATCCACGTCTTTTAGGAACTTCATGATATTGAGCAAGTTGTTATTGTTCTTTAGTGTCAGCTAATGTTGGTCATATTTCATGCTTTCATCTGAAGCCAAAAAGAGATGCACATGGTGATATTCTAATGTACAACCACGATGAAGACTTAAACATGTTAGAAACAACATGTATGACATTGCAATGTACCAGATGGAACAAAGCCATGATGGAGACTTATACATGGATAACATTTCTGGGAGATCGTGGTGGACAGGTCTTTTACAGACAGTCCAAATCCACTTTTGAACTGTTGTATGTTGACAATGAAACAAGGCTTAGCAATTATTTCTTCGACAAACGCATTTCCATTTCCATCACATCATTTCTTGATCGCCAAAAAACGATTCCACCGAAAGTGAGCATACATCATGCATCACAAGTTGCATAACAATGGATGGAAACCCTGCTATTGTTTCCCTCTCTGTCATCCTCTGTCCAGGTGTTCCATAAAGAGCGAGTGGAGCGCTTCCATTTTAACTTTTCTTTGGAGAACCAAATCCATAAAGAAGGAGAATACATCAATGACACGTAGGTCGGACTGCGCCACCTTCTGGACAGGAAGCCAACTGACAGATTTATTGCAGGCCGGGGGTCAATGTTCTTTCATTTCACTCAGTTCAAACATGTAAATAGAAGTTGCAATTCACTTTGCAAATAAAACCGCTTTCAAATTAAAAAAACAACATTTTTTATTGAACTGAAAGGGAACTGAACTCAGCCTTGATTTACTATTACAAAGGCAACATGGAGTCATGAAAAATTCTGTGGTTTTCACTTTCTCTTCTCCCAAGTAAAAAATGACTGCAGTACGTCTTTCAAAATATTTAATCTTTTTTTAAGTCTCACTACATACCTTAGTCTTTAGTGAGATTTAGGTCAGGGTTTTCACCTTATTTACTGTATATCTTTTGTAGAAAGCGTTCACATGCAGTTTTTCAAAGTTTTGTAAAGTAGCTTGTCTGCCCCTCTTCTTTAAACCAGCAGTGTGTAGCAGATACTCCTTGAAAATCTGTTCAATGAGTGGCGGTCCTTTGCTTAAGTTGAAATGCTTTAGCATTTATGGTATGCTCAGGACAGCACAGCCTTGGCATTATTGTTTTTTGTTTTTTTTTTTGGAAACACCAAGCCGGCGGTGTAAAGCCAGACACAGCCTCGCCTGTTTACACAGCACTCCTTTTCATTTACTGTTTTTGTCCTTAAAAGGATCAGTAACACCTCGTTCCAATGAACATACGTGTTATTATTTTAGTTTATCGATCATTTCATTTTCTGTTGTGTAGCATGCTACTCTCCTTGTGTGTTATGGCCTGGAACCCATTAGCTATATGTCTACAGGCTATCATTTACTGCATAAGCTAATGATCAGCAAAAATAACCATGAAATGACATATCCGCTATACTGTGAAGACAGTAAACCGAAAAAGGTTTATGCAAGCTTCACATTTTATTTTATCAGTATAATCTGATCCTATTATATACTATATATACTTATATACAGTATACAGTCATGCAGTACAAATTCACTGCTCATGTAGGTGAAGTTAGTAAACCTTTTGGGGTTTATGGAAGCTTCACCTCTGGAATAAAACGCTTTCAGTGCATATATACAGTATACTATGTAGCACTACTGTATATTATTAAGCTTCTATGCTATGTGCAGAATTAAAATAGACAGAATGGGCCCTGTGATGGATAATATTGTCATGGAGATGATCATGCCACCGTTTTGAGTCTAAAACACAATCCGCAATGTTTATTTCCAAGACAGTATTATCGCTGGTGGCACGTGGTCGGAGAACGCCGTGACGTACCAGAAAGCGCCCCTTCTATCCATTCCAGTTCTGTGTTGCTGCATCCATAGAAGCGAGTGTCCATGTTTTTCTTTGTCTGTCGGTTTGTTTTTGTGTCCCATCCCATCCCAATAGGTTCATCAAGATAGAGATGAAGTCAGTGAAGTTTGAGGATTCACTGTTTGAAGGCTGTCACTTTGAGGATATCAAGTCCACAGACACAGTGTTTGAGAACTGCACCATCCGCTCCACTGTCTTCTATAACACAGGTAGGTGTCAGGCGCAGGTGACCGAGGAGTTTTAAGGGTTATAGGTCAGACATGGTCACAGGTTTATATTGCTTCAGAGCGGACGCAGTGGTGTAGAACTGCAATATTTAAGTTCTGAATCAAAACTTCAGAGTAAAATCCTGAACAGCAGTGAGGCTCCGTCCTGAGAAAGATGGACTCACCAATGTTAGATCCTTTCCTCTCTCGTCCCTTTGGTATCCTTTGGCGTAAAGCATCACAGACCGACCAGGTTGGTAAACATGCTGTGTGCAATTCACTGATGTCACCTTACGTGGAATAGTGTTGCAGCATGTGAGAGCTTGAGAGAGCAACTTGGAGAAAAACACAGGAAAGCAGTACATTGTTCAACCACAACATGTCACACATTTAACCATTTGGACCAGAAAGGTTAAAGAAATGTTTGCAATGCTCAAGTCCTTTTCAATATGACTGAAACACAATGGAAAACTGAGCCTTTCACCATGCCATCAACATTTCACTGCAAGACATATTGACACAGGACCGCATTGCAAAGCCATGACGCTAGCTATGCACAACCATGCTACTGTACATACATTTTACAGATTTGTCACATAACGGTTTGAATAGGTAACACGTTTCTTCTTACTGTCTGTGTCAATATTGTATTTACCCAAACAATATATCATGGAAGCTTTAGTTAAAAAAAAACAAAAAACCTAAACTTTGCTGTGCTGGGAAAAGCTTCCAGTTATATTTTGTAGCCAAAAACACAACAGGAACATCTTCCTGCTGCTTTGGTCTTTATGTTTTAATGAAAAGAAAGCCTGAGAGTAAGTCATGAAATGAAAATGTAATGATCCCTGTTGGGAATGTAGATAACTATAGCAGCAAGTAGTAATAGGATAAAGCAAAGTACAAAGTTAAATAAGAATAGAACAAATGGAGATATTAAACATAACGCACAATTACAACACTAGAAAGTATTAAGTACAAATATAAGAATGGTGACACACAAATTAAAGAATATATGTACGTTGTGCAAAATATGAGCAGTAGAACATCAAAGGTAATGAATGAAAAATATGTTTGATATGAAATTGCACAAAAATATATGCAATGTGACAATAAATGTATAAAGATACGTGCAATTACAAAGAAATTAGAGAAATATGAGACTATGAAGAAAACAGATATGTGAATTTGCAGCATACACATGCAGGATGTGTGTTCCCCGCAGGGATCATCTAAGTACCCGTCATGTCTGATCTCGATTTTCCTGTTCTCCTCCAGACCTGTGGGAGGAGAAGTTCATCAACTGTAGGATGGAGAACACCTCCTTCCTCCACAACAAACGCGGCTGCCACCTGGACACTGTGGAGGAGAACGACGTCCTCATTTACCTGGTCAGCTTCCTGGGCAGTCTGGCCGTGTTGCCCGGCAACATCATCTCTGCCCTCTACATGGAGAAGATCGGCAGGGTCAAGATCATAGGTGACTGTTTTGTTTTTAGTAATATTTATAGGAGTTTTTTTTTAAGTTTGTTTATCAAGAGTTTTGTGCGTGAGTGTAAAGTTATGGGTACAAGTTATGTGGGGTGAAATTGCTTGGCTACTGTTGCTACTCGTATGTCTTTGTGCCTGGTCGTGTAAATCTCAACCAAACCTCAGCTCATTGTGTATTTCTGGTAGGGAAAGTCTTTGCCTCCTCCATTGACCACTATTTGATAGGTGCATTTACTACAAGAATGTTCTGTAAAAGTACAGTGAGAATAGTGATGCAAACTTTATTGCAAAGATCCCTCTTTTTTTTGTTTTCATATATGCTGCTCAGCGCTTACCGCTGTGGTGTTTTGGCACTGCACTTCCCAGAGATCACCTGTCAATCAAACAGTGTGTCCAGTACTGTGATGGAGGTGGCGCTCTCCTCTTTGTCTGTTCAGCCATGGTGGCTATCGCTGCTCATGCTAACGACCCAGTTCTTCTTCTGTTTCCCAGAAAAGACCTACCAGACACTGCTTGTTTTGAACAGCAAAAGTAGAAGCTTTCATGAACTGGCTCGAGACACTCTGAGCTACACAAGAAGACAAATTGTATTCATCACATTTCCCTCTTTCTCTCTCTGTGTGCCCACGCCTCGTCTTCAGGTGGTTCGATGCTAATCTCGGCAGGCTGTACCTTCTTCCTGTTTCTGAGTTTCAGCCAGTCTGCAATCATCGCCCTGCAGTGCCTGTTCTGCGGCGTCAGCGTAGCTGCATGGAACGGAATAGAGGTGGTTACTGTGGAGCTGTACCCTGCTTCCAAAAGGTACCAGACAGCGTTGCTATCCCTGACTTAGCTAATCCTTGATCGCTGATCCCCAGGGTCCAGCTGGCCATGGGTTCCCTGGTCTTTTTTTTCCTTGTTTATTAAACATTTGCAGAAAAGGTACATGCACATTTCACACTGGCACAATCAAAATGATTTGTTATTTTTTCAAGGGCTAGATGAATATATCAGTTTAGAACATGTGGTGTGATTGATTACATATATATTTTATAATTGGTCTATATTACACTGGTTGTCTATATATGTCTACATATGTCTGAATATTGTTGCTAACCATCTTTACCAAGTTTATCCAATTGGTTTTGAAAGAGTTTCATAAGTGCAAGGGTTAAACTTTCTCAAGCTATAGAATAAAATATATTTCAACTGAAGTTGGCACGTGAACATCACCACAATTAGAGTTGCAAGGTTTTTCATGTGACAACAGCAATATGTTTTTATTTTTTCTCTCAGCTTTCAGCGAAAAAAAATTTGTCATGAAACTGAATTACCTTCAAAAACTCTCTGTCCCTCTCTCTCAGGGCCACTGCGTTCGGAGTGCTGAATGCTCTGTGCAAGCTGGCGGCGGTGCTCGGCAGCTCCATCTTTGCCAGCTTTGTCGGCATCACCAGAGCCATCCCCATCCTGCTGTCCTTCGTCGCGCTAGTGTGCGGCGGCCTGGTGGCCCTCAAACTGCCTGACACCCGCGAGAAAATCCTCCAGTGAGGCCGTCACGGGTCACGGGATGTTGAGTGCAGGGGAAGCTCAGAGCCAGGCCAAAAAGGTATAGGCCTAATACTGGAAACTGTTTCAAATATTTGAGCCTTTACCTATTGATTTGGCGCCTAACAAAAGTGGAGCTTAACTTGCAATATTAAGTTAAAATAGTCAAGCACTACTTTTTTTCAGATATTTGAAACATTTTCATCAATGGTGTTTGTACAGGTCTCAGTGGGGGGGGGG
>OOFE01049644.1:0-45477 GCA_900323365.1 Monocentris japonica
TTAAAACCACTGACAGGTGAAGTGAATAACATTGATTATCTCATTACAATGGCACCTGTCAAGGGGTGGGATATATTGGGAAGCAAGTGAACAGTCAGTTCTTGAAGTTGATGTGTTGGAAGCAGGAAAAATGGGCAAGCGTAAGGATCTGAGCGACTTTGACAAGGGCCAAATTGTGACGGCAAGACGACTGGGTCAGAGCATCTCCAAAACGGCAGGTCTTGTGGGGTGTTCCCGGTATGCAGTGGTTAGTACCTACCAAAAGTGGTCCAAGGAAGGACAACTGGTGAACCAGCGACAGGGTCATGGGCGAAGGCTAGCCCGTCTGGTGCACGTGGGGAGCAAAGACAGAAGAGCTACTGTAGCACAAATTGCTGAAAAAGTTAATGCTGGCTATGATAGAAAGGTGTCAGAACACACAGTGCATCGCAGCTTGCTGCGTATGGGGCTGCGTTAATCTTCAGTGGCCCTGATTCACTCTACACCTATTGTGTCATGCACCATAGTGGCACAATGTATAGTGCATTTAATGAGTGGAATAGCTTGATAACTAATCATAATTTTTTACCAATACACAGGATTTGATGTTATAATCCATTCACACAGAAGCCTGATTCAGATGTTACTAGAATGATGCACTAACCCACAAATGGTGACTAACGAGGACATCAGGCTACGCAGTCATAAATCTACAAGACTGTCAGGCAGGCAGCACCATTCACTAGCCACCTAATCTAAATGCTACAGGGTTGAGTGTGTGAGAACTAGTATGTCACTGGGGTTATCAAGTGGTCTCCTCTCATCACAGATGTTTTGTTGATTTCGGCCCACGACGGCTCAACAGTGATTTCTGGCATCCCAGAGCCCCATCGACACCTGCTCTCAACACCAAATACAACTAACTGCCTACACTACCCTCTACCGATGCTTAGGCTTATCCCTAATTCCCAACATTACTCAGTAATTTCTGAACTTGCTATTAATTTCAACAACAACAATAAGTTAAAGGGACAGCTGACACTGCTGGCTTGAAAACAGCCTACTCAGCAGATCAGAAACTGAATTGTATCAGCATACAATCATACCAAGAGCTGAGAACAATGTATTACAGCTCAGTCCGGCTATGTCTGAACCATTGTGTGTTATGTAACTCCTGACTCAATCATAACATATTTATAACTTTCTAAATTCCATAAGTCTTAGTCATAAGATGATACCAACTAGCAACCAATGCAACTACCATGCTACAGACAGCCAAACGCTAACAAGCCAACATCAACACAAAGAATCAATGTACCAGCAACCATGCTGCTACCAAACGCTCTGTCTGCATGCTACACACAGGGTGACATAAAAACAGGTCAATACCTAACCCTAATCCTACAAACTTCCACCTAGTCAACAAAGCTGTCTGGTCAAAGACAGAATACGCTGAATTACAGATCAGAGGTTTTCACAGTAAGTCTTCATGGCAGATGATTGACTGCATTTGTCAGATTTTTTCATTTTCAAAATAAAAGGCAAATATGCTATAATGTAAAAATTGCAAAAATATCAATCAAAAATATAGATAAATCAATGTGGAAACACACACTTTGTAAAACGAAATTGCACCAAATGTTTTTACCCAAAATAACCTTTTTAAGAATTAAGTGAAAGACATATCGTATGCTGGACAAGTTGAGGGGAAAATAAAGTAGAAAGTAGAAAATAGTTGGCCTGAGACAAAGGGGCTTACTGAGGTTTTCAGAAAAAGGCTTAAATAATAGCTTTTATACATATCTGGAGTCAATTCAAACTCTGATTCTAATTATGGGAATCACTGGAATCAACTCTTCGACTCCTATAGAATGGACCATATAGGAAGCTACATTTGAGGCCGCTGTGCATGTAGCACCCAAAAGGCTAAACTGTGGTAACTCTTTTGTAAGGGAACAGCCCAAAGCTAATTCATCCAAATGAGGTAATCTGAACAATGTTGCAAGAGCGATAATAATAGTGGGGTCGACCCTCCACCACGATAATAAACCTGTTAGACCATTAACATGGATTAGATCTGCTTTCCTTTCAATTGTATACAATGTGCATGATTCAAATTTTACACTGGTATGTCTTCTTGAGTCAAATGAACTTATTTTTTGCAAGTGACACACATCAAATTGTTAATTCTTTTTAGATATTTTTTATATGCACGAGTCCACTAATTACGTATTTACAAGGCAGTCATGGAACAACCTATCCATGGGCTTTAACTTTTATTGTACTGTTTATATATCAGTGTCTAGTTGCATACTACCACTTATTAACTTTTTAGGACCACCCTTCCCCTTTCAAAGGACAAAATTATTATTATTATTAACCTTATTCTTGAGATCAACCTAGTTAAATGCAGTTGTGTGTGTGTGTGTATGTCTTGTGTCTACATTTCATCCATCTCCCCCAAAGATAGAAAAGTATAGGCCTATTCAATTAACTGAAAAATGCACCCAGCAATGGAAAGTACATAAGCTAGTATTGTTACTGCCAGTAATTTTCATAGATTTTAAATGATATTTTTATGTGCTTTTAGCATATTTTATTCCTGTTGTATTTGCTTTTAATGCATGTCTGAATTTATCATTAATCTTACTGGGTTTATTACTATTTTACTCCCTGTGAAATAAAGATTAATATTAAGTTTATTAGTAATATTATCTGCTCAACTCGGATATGGTTGTGCACCTTGATGTAATGTTTGGGTGTGAAACATGGTGCAATAATAACTGGCCACTGTCATTAAGTGATAAACCGTATTGACATATGTTGTGTTGGAAAGTAACAATGGTATGTTGTCCCTAAGCAGACGTGAATTACACTTTTTTAAGTGAGCGTTTGTTATTCCAAATAAAGACATGTGTGGTTAAAACTAATTTTTGTAGAGCATAGATCAGGATTTAAACAGTGAACAAACTGTGACCTTACAGTTACAAGTCAGATTTCAACAAATATTACAAGGGTATTCTTCAAATCATGAGGCTTACTCTTTCGGATAAACCCAACGGGCATCCACAACTGTATGGGGGTCGTTAAGGGTCAACTTCCTGGTGGTGAACTCTTGGAAATTTACGAGTTTACCACTTTGCAATATCGCATTAATTCGCTGGAGGGCGCTAACACAAAGCACCAGGTGGTCAGGGACAACTTGAGAAAGGAGGAGGCCATTTACTAGCCTGCTAGCTAAACAGAACTAGCTGCCGCTAGCTAGCCGGCTAACGAGCAAGCTAAAGCATCTGTTTGTCTTAATGTCGTCGTTCTTATCAAGTGATGGCAAAAGAAGAGTGTTCACAAACCGAAGCTGGTGAGTGCCGAGCATTCCCTTCCGTAACATCAAAATAGTGTGTATTTACATAGTTTGCGGTTGTATATCAGCTAGCGAGCTAACCAATGCACCCTGATGCTAGCTAGCATGGCTGAATAGTAACGTTAGTACCTAGCTAATACACCTCTTTCTGTTTTCAGAACTGTATTACCTCATTGCCAGATTTCTGCAGTCTGGACCTTGTAAAAAATCAGCACAGGTAACAACAACCGTAGCAAAATATCAATGTTCAGTCGACGTTATACATTGTTTAAATAAGTAGCTTGTGCTAACAACTAACGTTAGCACTGTCTGTTCTTAGATCCTAGTAGAAGAACTGGAGGAGTATGAGGTAGGTTAAGCTGCCTTCAATCTTGCCGTTTCTGTTTTTATTTTCATGTGTGGTTTCCGCAATACTGCCTGGCCGCCGTTTGGCCACTTTCTCTTAAAATGGTTTGCGATTAGGAGCATGTAACTGAACGGGGAAACAGCTGAGTCGCTTGTAGTTTTGTATCATTTCTAACAGCGTGTCTTTTAACTTAGTTAATTCCTAAACGATGGAGTTGGGACGGGAAGAAATACAAACGGACCTTCCAAGACTGGGTGAGTGTAAATTGGCATAATTAACTTTTTTATTAAACAATGAAGCGTGTAACTTTTATTTAATCGATAATTAGCCGATGTCGATTTTTAATTTTGGAATTCAGTTGACTATACTGATTTATACGGGGCAGTCGTGTATTGATGCTTATTTGTAGTCATTTAATCAGTTATATCGGTGTAGGCCTGTTCATAAATAAGTATATCCTGGCTTAGCTATTGTGTAGGGTAGAAAGAGGAGGGGTTGAACGAGGGCAACTAGCGATAGGCTGAACTAGGCCGCGAGAATTGTCAATCTTCATACGGAGCCAATGAAATCACAGTTTCGTTTTGAGCAAACCGGAAGAATTGTGAGAGGGAGCTTCCGATTGGCTGTGGGCATTTCTCTCTCGCTCTCTTTCTCAGGGAGTTTAATAATATGCATTGTTTACAAAGGCTTTTTATGTTTTGATGGGTTAAAGCTCTCTTTTTAGTAGAGCACACAATAGTTGTTCAGATGTACTCAAATATGGAGAACAGTGGTTTGCTTACAGAACTTACATTTGTGGATCTAAAAATTTGATAGAATAATGATTAAATTGATCACTGAAAATCTAAATGCCACACTTTTCTGAACATTGTTTAGTTTATGACCAGGCCAAGTTGCAGGTTCCTACCTTGAAGGAATTCATAAGAATATGGAGAGGCAATTGAGTTTCAAAAAAATCAAACGATTATAGCTGCAATTCTGTGTTTCAAACTAGTAGAACAAAGATACAGATCTGAAGCTGCCGAAGGCTTAATACTATATGAGCATGTGAAAACTGAACACTTTGGGGGTTGTAGTATCTTTTGTAGTGGTATGGACATCATCCTCATTTTCTATATGAAAAGTAACAGGGCTTTTAAATGATTATTGAGATGTCTGTGAAAAGCACTGGCTGTTTAAACTTGGACATTTTATTCTCTGTTAAAATACTCAGTTGAGGCTGGAATTCTTTTAATTATGGAATGGTTTCTTCTCAGCAGTTTTTGGAGAATGTAACAGTGAGATAATAATGTATTGGTGTGTGTTATTACATGCTGTCAGGAACGTGTTGTATTCACTATGTTTTTGTGCACAGTTGAATACAGACTGATATGATAGCTGTTTCTGTGACTTCTGCAGGTGATTGTGAACCAGCACATTCCTGCAGACTATTTGCTCCATGTTTGTCAACGGATAGGCCCGCTTATAGAGAAGGAGATCCCACCTAGTGTCCCCGGAGTCCACACCCTCCTTGGGCTGGGAAGACAGTCCTTGCTTCGTACCACCAAAAGTGGGTGTTCCCTTTCTTTAAATTATGTTTGTGTTTTATGGTTCTTAAAAGCGATTGGTTTGTTGGCAACAGACAAACTAATACTTATTTATTTGTTTCAATAATATTCTCTTTCTAACGCACCCCCTGTGTACCTTAGGTTGTAGCCACAAAGTATGCAGTGGCTCAGCTGTCATTGCACTCCACCGAGGGCGCCCACCAGAACCTCCAGTCAGCATTGGGAACGCTCCTAATGTTGGTGTGTAAAACTTATTTTAATGTATTGCCAGTAATAGGGACAAGACTACTTAGATCTATGAAGCAGTCTCTTGCCTCTACTAATTATCCTCTTGTATCTTTATATCAAGTGTCCATCATGGGCGCTCGCCAGGCAACAGGCACTGCTCGATTCGGCCAGGCCCTGCCATCTTCTACCTACCAACACATGAAGATACACAAACGTATCCTTGGCCACCTTTCCTCGGTCTACTGTGTAGCCTTTGACCGTACCGGCCGGCGGATATTTACAGTGAGTGATGGTTTCTGTGTCGGATGAAATACGACAACAAAACTTTATGTAATGTGGCTCACTAGCTGTGTTTCCATCCAACTGTTGAGCAAACCTTTGAAATATTGCAAAAAATTAATGCAAATTAGGTGTCCCTTCACCAGATGGGTTGAAATAAATAGACTCTAAAATGTAGCAATGTCGTAAAAAACACATCCATGAGAAAAATGAATTCTAAGTGCATTATCTATTTGGCAAATATGTTTACTATTTAAGCAATACCAATATTATTTATGATGTAAAAACACTTTGATGGACCCCCAGCTGCTGTCGTATTTGTCTGTAGCTAATTTGTCACTTTATCAGGGTTCTGATGACTGCCTGGTGAAAATCTGGGCCACAGATGACGGCCGGCTCCTGGCCACACTACGCGGCCACGCAGCGGAGATCTCTGACATGGCTGTCAACCATGAGAATACTCTCATTGCCTCAGCCAGCTGTGACAAGATCATCAGAGTGTGGTGCCTGCGCACCTGTGCCCCCATCACTGTTCTGCAGGGCCATGCTGCCTCTATCACCTCTATACAGGTGAGATTGGTTCCCTGACACCCTTACGAGTAGGTCTAAAGGGTTCCTAATACTTTTGGAAGGTGGCCAGAATTGCAGGCAGAATATTCCAGTGACCCCAGCTATTGAAATATATGAAAACACTGGGCTTGATTTTAAAAAAAAAAAAAAAAAAAAAAAAAAAAAAAGCCTGTTCGGGATAAGTGATACTTTGGTTGGACAAAGTAGGTGTTTGAGGTGCGCATCACGTTATGTTCTCTGCCAAACCAGAGACTAATCTCACTCAGCTGTTGCTTGTAAACACACCACATGCACACATGCACACAGCTTTTTTTCTCACCCGCTTTTGTGAGACAGACATCACCTGCTAGACAGACAAGGGTGCAGTCTGACCTTAAAAAAAGCTGTCTGACAGCGGAAGGTAATTGGTAATTTTTGGTAACTTGACATTACCCCAGCTGCTAGCGGTGTCTAAATATTGAAGTCATGTAATCATGCATCAACGCATGGACTCATCAACAGATGAGCATTGAAAAGTACTAAAAAATGTTGACACTCAACTGGAGTTGGTGCAGCCAGAGGTTCAAACTGATTCGTACCTCCTCGGTCTTCTGGCTCATTATTGAAGGGGCGAGATTCTGGAGGAGGGACATCCTCCACCTCAAAAGACTCTTTCGTGCCCTGAGACTTGGCGTCACTGTCCATTCTGTAATGTATTGGCTAGCTAGCAGGTTAATCACCAATATGTTCTCAAATGGATGTGTCGGAGGTATGGAGGTTCCCTCGCTCTCCACTGTTCAAACTGGCATCTTCCAAAACTTTTTGGTAGGCGGAGACAGGCTGAAACCGTGTGTTTCATTACTCTTTAAAGGTTGCAGAGACTGAATGAGACCTGTGGGCAACTATTAGCCCATCAATAACCTACATTCATTTCTCGTCTTCGCTTAGTTTTGTCCCGCAGTTAAAGGGACAACACGGTACCTGGCCTCCACAGGTGCAGACGGCATGGTGTGCTTCTGGCAATGGCATTCACTCAGCATGAAATTCAAGTAAGTATTTGAGACATCTGTGGTAGGCTGTTTGCTTTACCACTTGTTCTATTGAAGTTGTGTTTTTTTTTCTGCAAGTATAGCCTTAATGTTATGTTTCTCCTCTTTTCTCAGTGATCAACCAGTCAAGTTTATTGAGCGGTCACGTCCAGGTGTACAGGTCTCCACTTCCTCCTTCAGTAGTGGTAGGTGGTCTCACTTTACTACACAACATTTCACTGCCAGATAACATTACATTGCACAGGATCCATTTCCAGACAGACACTCATCCTGAATTCGCATTTATCTTGCTTCATCATTACATCTGACACTGCCCTCTCAGAGGTACTATTAAGTGACGCCAAAGTAGAGTTGAATTTCAATTCAGCAACTATTGGCTCTTGCCTCATCTATCAAAGGCTTTAACCATTGAACAATTCCAAAACCCACTTTATCCACATGGGTTTGACCAGGCCATTGCTTTTGACAAGACCCTAAATCCTCTCAACTTGAGTCATGTGAACACATTTGCAAAAGGGAACATGGCTATTGATAGTGTGGCTTATGATTCATGGGGGAAGGTCCGATGGGATAAATGGCATATTGCCACAGAATCAGAGGAAATTGATATTCTTGTAGATTGGATGTGCTCTGGTCACATCCATGCTGATTTATGTTCACTGTTAACAGGTGGTATGTTCTTGGCTACTGGTGGCACCGATCATGCAATCAGAGTCTACTACCTTGGTGCTGAAACGCCTGTGAAGCTCTCTGAGATGGATGCTCATGTGGTATGAAACCGACATACTTGTGCTGCTCAGCTAACACTTAAATCTTCCTAAACACTGCCTCTACACTTGAAAGTACTCCTTAAATAGCCTTTTTATTGTTTATCTCTCCTCTCTGTTTCTAGGATAAAGTTGTAGTAGTCCAGTTTTGCAATAACAGTGACAGGTGAGTTTGTATATTTATGTCTGCATAGATATCAGACGTCTTGTTGGCATGTGGTTTTGAGGGCCTCTAACAGCTGCGTGTGCATGTCCCCAGCCTGAGGTTTGTGAGTGGCAGTCGTGATGGCACTGCCAGGATCTGGCATTACCAGCAACAGGAGTGGAAGAGCATCGCTTTAGACATGGCTGCCAGGCTACCTGGGTAAGAGAGTAGAAATATGTACTGTAGAGGAGAAAGACACAGAACAACACTTCTTGTTCTTCACCACTATCACATTCTAATTTGGCCTTTAATTTCTATCAGTATTAGTACCTGTTGTCTGTGAGTGGGTAGTGTCTAATGGGGAGATTTTCTTCAGGAGTTCTGTTGTCAATGGGGACGATAAAACCAAGCTGGTGGTCACCATGGTGGCCTGGGACCGCGGAGACCACACTGTCATCACAGCAGTTTCAAACTATCTGCTCAAAGTGTGGAACTCCTCAACTGGACAGCTGCTGCATGTTTTATCTGTGAGTGGAAAAAGAGGGTTGTTATATTGTGCAATCCCTTTGGATCAAAAACAAATCCTGTCATTTTTCACAAACTGACTATCCTGGATGTTTGTTCTCTTCCTATTCAAGGGTCATGATGATGAGGTATTTGTGCTTGAAGCTCACCCATTTGACTCCCGCATCATGCTTTCTGCTGGCCATGATGGCAACATTTACATCTGGGACTTGTCCAAGGGAGCTAAAATCCGCAACTTTTTCAACATGGTAAGTGGCCCACTGAATTATTAAAAAAATTATTATCTGCTATAACTAAAGTTGATATTTAAATGTATTTGTTTTCTTTTCAGATCGAAGGGCAAGGCCACGGTGCTATTTTTGACTGCAAGTTCTCAGCTGATGGGCAACATTTTGCCTGCACTGACTCTCACGGCCATTTGCTCATCTTTGGCTTCGGCTGCAGCAAACCCTATGAGAAGGTGACTACACTACTTTGTTTGAAGTTCAGTTGCTTCATATTATGTCCATTCTCTCTCTCAACACTTGAAAGGAACAACAATCAGAGAATCAAATGCAGGAGGGCATCTCATGTTTGGAGAGCATGTTCTGGGTTCAAGCCCCAATGTCAGCAAACATCCGTTCGGCTAAAGTGTAAGCAAGACACTGATCAGCTCAAGGGGCGTTGTTCTGTAGCTGATCCTATGCCCCGACCTCCCTGTGGAGGGGGGCAACCAAAAAGGAATCAATAAAGTATCACATGTCCACTAGCACATTAACAACACAAATGTACTCTTAATCCCCTCCAGATTCCTGACCAGATGTTCTTCCATACGGACTACCGACCTCTTATCCGTGACACCAATAACTACGTCCTGGATGAGCAGACACAGCAGGCTCCGCACCTCATG
Source organism: Monocentris japonica (assembly GCA_900323365.1). Classification (NCBI taxonomy): domain Eukaryota; kingdom Metazoa; phylum Chordata; class Actinopteri; order Trachichthyiformes; family Monocentridae; genus Monocentris; species Monocentris japonica. The sequence goes on from OOFE01049644.1 coordinate 9,665, forward strand.
CCTCCACCCTTCCTGGTGGATGTTGATGGGAACCCCCATTCCCCTCACTACCAGCGCCTGGTGCCAGGGAGGGAGAACTGCAAGGAGGAGCATCTAGTACCCCAGCTAGGCTACATGGCTAACAGTAAAACTCGTCGTTTATACCATTCAGCAAGCATGACAAACACATACCTTTAACCAAACTGGCACAGTTTTAAACTTAATAAATGTTATTAACACAGGGCTTGACATGGGATCTGCTTCTTTGTTGCTTAGGTGATGGAGAGGTGGTTGAGCAGGTGCTTGGCCAAGAAACAGCAGAAAATGAAGAAAGTCCATTGGATAATCTCATCAGACAGTTGCAGAGCCAGCAGGATGAGCAGCAGAATGCAGATGGACAGCCTGAGGAGGCAGGAGGTATGTTTTTACTGTCTGTTAGGACAGTACATACAAACAATCTATTGAACTATCTGCAGTTCAGTTTGTAAAATAAGCAACATTGGGCGCATTTTGAGAGCATTCTGTGTGCTACTTGTAGCTGCATCATGTAAGCTGTCCCGATACCCATATTTTTGTTTTATTTGATAGTTTACTCCATTAAAGATAATGACAAATTATAGCACTGACATACAGCAACAGTACAAGGGGTATAACCATACAACAATATACATCATCAAAGTGGGGGGCCCTCCCTCTGCAGGCTAGGCGCTCTTTGAAAAAGGGGGATGCAGAGGATGTTGGCCTGGTTGCCTGGGGAGACCCACATCATACCCAGTGACAACCAGTCTTAGCTCATTAGATGAGCAGATTAAATGTGTCTAATATTTACGAGTCTTGTTAGTGATCGCTAGAAACACATATGCCATAATTATACGTTTCCTTATCACCAGCCACAGTATATGCAGACATACCAATTTCTACCTATTTCTAGCTGGTGATGCAGCAGAGATGGTGGCATTATCCCCTGTTGTGGGCCTGCAGAGGAGTGGACAGGTGGAGGGGGTGTGGCAGATGCAACATAATGTCCTCCGTAGTCAAGTGGCCACTGAGAGGGACCTGCTGGCCTGGAGCCGGAGAGTGGTGGTCAACGAGGTGCCACATGGGATATTCAGGTGAGGCAGACGGGGCGAATTTCATTCGGCTAATAGGGACTTGTCAAGGGCACTACAGCAGGAACATCTGTGGTTGTCACTGAAATAACTAAGTTTCATGACTCAAAACACTTGAATATAATTTTTTCCCAGGGTAATGGAGGACTTCAGACGAGCCAAAGGCGAGGTTGAATGTTCCCTGTACAATGCAGAGAGGAGGAAGAAACCAGTTACCAACACACCCAAGGTTCTTGCCGTCTACACTATTCTTCAGTTCAGTTGTCTTCACAAATAATAAGACATGTACTGTCATTGCCAATTGATTCCTTCACTATTAATTTTTCACACTTCCCTCTCCACTGAGTGTAGACTGATCTGCTGACTTCACGCATGCGCTCCCTGCGGCCCACCAACAAGAAGCGGCAGCAGCGCCATGCCTATCAGACCCGCTCAGCTCAAGTCCGCCGTCTTGGGAACAGGAGTAGAAATCCCAGCAACCGACGTAACTCTGACAGCCAGATAGACTCTGACAGTGATGTAGACGTAAGTCCTTAACTGTTTCTGCTATATGTATTCAACCATGGCAAGGTTGTGCACCTGCACCTCCAAGGATGACTTTCAATATTTCTGCCATAAAGTAGTATATCGCCAGTGGTTTCCAATAAAATGCACTATAATCAATATCTTATATGATTTATAGCTTGTATGAGCTTGAGCATGCCTTTGCTCACATGTTTATTTGAAATCCTGGCTTCTTTGTCCTTACCATCAGCATGGTGGAAAATCAGGCCATAGACTTTTCTCCTTTTCATGTCTTTCATGTCTTTAATTTGGTTGAAGACTGAACTGGCAACATGCCATTGGTACATTAGTTACATGAGTTTTACAGTTGCAAGAAAAATAACCTGCACGAACCAATGCAAATGTAGTCAAAGCAACAATGGAGGAGACTGTGTCTGAAAATCAGACTATATTTTAGGAGCCATTTACACAGGAATGGAGGTTATTCAAAAGGGTTCACACAACTGTATATCGTGACATTAGTTTCTTAATGACAGCTGCTCTCTACTCAATTCACCAACAAGCCAATTGCAGTACTCATTGCATTGAACTTTGTTTTATCCATTTCTGCGTCACATGCCATTTGATTGTTAAACGAATGTTGTCTTTTGCTTTTCCTATTAATTTATTTCTTGTGTGCTCGGTGTCCTGATGGTCACATTTGTACAGTCGATGGCACCGGTAATGTTCAGAAAGCCCGCTACATGATGAAAACTGTCCTTGTTTGTGAGTCTTTGCATGTCAGGATATAGAGATAAATATTCTTTGGTGCGTCATTGCAATTAAGGACTACGCCAGGCAGCAGGAAGAAAGAAACCTGAGATGTTCCCACAACATCCTTGTACACCCTGTCTAGCTGATGCAGCAGTTGTTGCAAAGATGGAAAGGGCACATGTTACCTAGAGTAACACTAGAGGGATGTCAGCTGTGAGATTTGGCTTTGCAAATCATCTTGAAAAGACAGCACACCTCACTCATCCAAGCCATATCCGTGCACAAATGCTGGCTGCACAGGCTGTCTGTTGAATTCAGCACTTGTATGATTTCTGTGCACCCTGACAGGACTGTCTCTTTTGATTATCCCTTAAAAATCCAACTGACTAGTGTATGAGTATGGTAATGCGTGGAAGCACATTCCAAGTATTCAATGAAGTCTGATATTGTTGTGATTGTTTTAGTGACTTAATTGTTTCTGCTAATTTAAGATTTAGTTCATTTTAATGTTACTGACTATGGCCTCAATTTCTGTGAGCCAACAATTGTATTATATTTAACTACCTTTAATTTCCAGAATCATGCGTTTTGAGGTTACATCACTTTAGCATGTCACCAAAACTGCCGATTTAACAGACTGGGGGGGAAGTCTTGACATGGGAGTGTTGATACCACATGGTGGAAATGCTGTAGTGAAGCTAGAGCTGTTCATGAACTAGTGCAGCATCATCGTATTGCTACCATCATTCTTAATAATGAAAGGTGCTTTCTATGGGTCTGTCCACAGGCAGCAGAACAGTTGGAGCCCAGCGATGCGTCCTCTGATGGTGAAGCACAGTGGCACAGCGACTCAAGCTCCAGGTAAAATATCTTTTCCGAGAGGTGTGTTTTCTAGAGGCAGTTAGTGTCACCCATGTATTTTATCACCTACCGACACCTTTCTTCCTCTCTCAGTGAGTCTTCCAGTGAATATTCTGATTGGACAGCCGATGCCGGGATCAACCTCCAGCCCCCGAAGCGACCGACTAGGAGGCCAGTGCAACCTGCAGGTTACAGCAGCTCCGAGGAGGAGGAAGGGGAGGCAGACACACAAGGAGAGGAGCCCAAGAGGAGGGACAATGAGAAGAAGAAGAAGCCTAAGCAGACCAAACAGGTGAGCTAACATGACATGCAGCTCCTGTATTGAGACTGAGATTGAGACTGTCCAGTAGCACTGTGCTCCCTGTATACCAAGCCAGATCTTGTAGTAAAGGAGAAAGTCTATTCACATTGTGGAGGGGGTTTCTCTACACTCAGAAACCCACCTCCGCTCTGACTGGAGTTGATGCGGAGGAGTGGCTGCCCCCATCATGGATAATGGAAACCATCCCACGCCGCTCTCCTTTCGTTCCACAGATGGGAGATGAGGTAAGAAGTGTCACTCCCTGACATAACAGAAAAGCTCCAACAGGGAGATGTGTGAGAACTGAATGTCACTGGCTTTGGCTAGTCAGCATCTCATTAATAGGAGCTCCAGCTTTTTGTACAGATAAAAATGTTATTGCATTACATTCTGATCCTGATTCTCCTGTCTTCCTCCAGCTCATCTACTTCAGACAGGGCCACCAGGCCTACGTCAGGGCAGTCCGCAGGGCCAAGGCCTACAGCATAAACCCTCAGAAACAGCCATGGAACAGACTCAACCTCAGGGTGAGGCAAATTGTCATTTTTACTTGTGCTACCATGAAGGGTATGGAGAAGGACAAAAGGTGCCAAAGAAGGCGAAATACTAGAAAAATAAAGGTAGAGGAACCACTTCTAAGGCAAAAAGGAAAATATTTATTTAAACAAACATTGCTGCATAGATTAAAACGCATATAAATATGGCTATACAATTAATGAACACGTTTCCAGTGGATACACTCTTCTTTAGGTGACAATGATTTACTCTTCTATATTTCATCTTCTTCAGTCATCCTCATCATACCTGTATGATTGTGTATTTCTTCTGCCCCCTCAGGACCAGGAGTCAGTGAAGGTGGTTGGAATTAAGTATGAGGTGGGACCTCCCACCCTCTGCTGCCTAAAACTGGCCTTCCTGGACCCCATCTCAGGGAAGATGACCAATGAGTCTTTCTCCTTAAAGTGAGCATTTTTAATGTATTGATCTTTTGTGATTTTCAACCTGGATAATAAATGACTGAAATCTCCTGCTTATCTAGTTTCTAAATGTATGTACATGCATATTTCCTGCTCTGTTCCCACTCTCCCAAGGTACCATGACATGCCCGATGTCATAGACTTCCTGGTACTACAGCAGTTTTACAATGAGGCAAAAGAGCGCAACTGGCAGCCAGGTTAGTCATTCCCAGCTTCTGTGACTACATGTGATAAGGTCCATTCTTGCTACTATTTGTGTAATTCCTAATTGCTTCTTTAGATACAAAATCTGTGTATTGTGTTGGATAGTATATACTCCTTCAGTATTTGTACACTAAAGCGTAGTGACTCACGGCTCAACTTATGTTGCAACCCAGCCCAACCGCACATTATCCCCTCCAGGTATGAGATTCCGCAGCATCATCGATGATGCCTGGTGGTTTGGGTCTGTAGAGGACCAGCAGCCTCTGCAACCGGAGTATCCAGATAGCCTGTTTCAGTGCTATGCAGTGAAGTAAGTCAGTGTGTTCCTGTAACATACTGTATATGGGTATCAGAGGAGTATTATAAGCTAATGTATCTTCAGTACTCTCCATTTGCTCGGTTTGATTTATAGTATATTTGTTGCTGCTGCAGTGACCCAATGTTCCCACTTAATAAAGGAAAAATCCACCCTTGGATGCTCTTACACTGTTGGGTATCATCAGGCTGTGGTCGTCAATACATTCCAGGAGTTATTTTGTTATTTTTTGGTGTATCTGTTTTCCCTCAGCCTTTTTTTCCTCTTAAAGTTTTTTAATGTAATCTGTTACACAGTGTGGTTGAATATCTTTTTAAAGTTGAGTTACAATGTTTTGTTCATCAGGTGGGATAATGGTGAGAGGGAGAAGATGAGTCCCTGGGACATGGAGCCTATTCCTGATGAAGGTCAGTAGTACTAATATGAGAATTTCTCTGGTAATAAACCATGCAATTATGTTTTATTCTATATATATATTTTTAGAATGTAATATATTTCTGAGCATATAATCATATATTTTTAGCAAAGGGAATAACTAGAGTGGAGAAAAGAGCAACCGTGCAAGCAAATGGGGCTCATCGGCCTGTTAGGTTACTGGGCTTTTTGAAGTAGGAGATACGGGCACAGATTAAGTATTTTCACACAATGGGAGAGTGATTATCGTATTTTTTTCTGTAAACTATTTTCCTTTTGAAGCCTTGGGATCAGGACTCCAGTGCCATTCCTAAGTGAAATACATATATTATATACTGATTTTTGAGTCTTGTCATACACCCTATTTTTTCCATGGAGATGTCATACTTTTGAGTATGACTGTATACATTAAAAACTACTGATGAATGTATAAATATAAATATAACCTTTCCATTGAAATTGATGGTGTAGTTGTTGAATCCTTACTCCACAAACTTGGTTCAAATGTTTTAAATTAATCTAAACCACTATTGATAATCAATCATAGTCAATTTGTAAGCTTGGTCTTTTGAATATGGAGCTTTATCTGGCCCAGAAAAGAAATGGCTGCCTATGAGTGATATTGTAGCACTTTTGGCGTAATTATACACCCAAGCAGTTCATTCAGATTTTAAAATGATCAGGCTCTCACGTTGATAGGGTTTCTTCTCACTCATTTGGGCTTCGAATAGTGGAAGTTAAACTGCCATTTTTATACTTTAACAGGAATGTAGCATGATTAATGCATTTTAACAAATTCTTATGTCTGTAGAGCCTTTTCTATGTATCTAAAATATCTGGTGTCAGTAAAATGCAACTGATATTAATATGAAAAATCCAAACCACGAGTTTCCATCTATATGTGTGTAGTAAGCAGCCACTACACTAAAACTATTTCACCGTCTGGCACCATCAGCTGCACTGCCAGAACAGGTTGGCGACGGGGTGGAGGTGGCAGAGGAGGAATTGAAGGCTCTGCTCTACAGACCTCAGGAGGGGGAATGGGGGGCTCACACACGGGACGAGGACTGTGAGAGAGTCATCCATGGCATTGATGAGCTTCTCACACTGGGTAGGCCACCAGAAAGAATGGTAAAGGATGTTTGTGTTGGATGCATGTCAACAGCTGTTGTTGTGGGGAATGCTTAAGGAAGGACTCGCCAAAAAGGAAAAAAAAAATCTGACTTTGTTTATTGTTGCCATGTTTGATATTTGCTGTTTGTCCACAGATGTAGCCAAGGCGTTTGCATCACCAGTAGACCTGCGGGACTACCCTCTGTATTGCACTGTGGTGGCCTACCTCACGGATCTCAGCACTATCCGCAAACGACTGGAAAACCGCTTCTACAGGTACAGCACACACCGTACAGCAACACTCCAAGCGCATCCAAAGTCGCTCTGTACCAAAACCATGCCACTGTGGAGACACTTGAGTTTCAAGTGCTAATCCGCTCCTCTCTCGTAGGCGAATTTCAGCATTAATGTGGGAGGTGCGCTACATTGAGCACAATGCCCGCACTTTCAACGAGCCCCAGAGCCCCATTGTAGCTGCCGCCAAGGTGGTGACTGACGTGCTCCTCCACTACATTGGGTAAGACTCCACTGAGTTCCCAGTGAAATGAATGGGCTAAGCCTTTCCTCATGTTGTAGCCTCCATAATCTTCACTCCAACTTTGTCCAATTGTTTGGATCTTTATATCCTGCAGGGACCAGAGCTGCACAGACATTTTAGATCTGTATCACAAATTGAAGTCTGAAATCAGCAGTGGCGGAGAGGCCGAGGTGAGAGAAGTGGGTTACGTAAACTATACAGCTTCTCATACTAGTTTGTCAATGTTTCACACTTCGGTTGCTGCCTTGTCTTTAGATTATTGTTGTGGCTGCAAATGGTAATGTGGGTTTATCTGTTACTCTGCAGGCAGGGGAGGTGGATGTGGACTCTGACACTCCAGGGACATCGACAGGACATCGGGTAAGAGGGACTGCAGTTCAGTGTGCTATATGAATTCATCCCAGATTATTCAGACATGAGAGTTATCGTTGATCTAGCTCCGTTCTCTTTGAATGAGACATGCATCTCCTAAGGGTATTTTTTTAGATCATTACTTAAAAAGCCCACATTAGTACAGGAATATGGTAAAAGAATGTTTTCTGTTCATGAAGGTTTATTTTCAGATATGCACTAGTTCTCTCTCTCTCTCTCTCTCTCTCTCTGTCTCTCTCTCTCTCTCTGCCAGGCTAACCTCAGTTCTAAGAAGCGGGGTGTGGTGTTGGATGTGAAAGTGTGGCGAGGTCAGTGTCGAGAGCTGATGCGTCGAATGATGGTCTGTCCAGATTCAGAACCATTCAAACAGCCTGTGGATCTCTTCATTTACCCTGTAAGATGATCTGGAATGATAATGAAATTATAAAACCACTGATCACTGATGCCAGAAGGCAGTTACCTCTTCTTAGGACTTGCAATAACACAACATCAGAAATGACTGCCATAGGTTGTGAATCAAAAGCTGTGGTCACATTGAAATGTACCTGTTCTGAATCGCCTGTCTAACACTTCTGTTCTGTCTTCGGTCAGGACTATCGAGACATCATTGACACTCCCATGGATCTGGGTACAGTGTCAGAGACACTGATTGCAGGGAATTATGAGAACCCTATGGAGTTTGCCAAAGACATCCGCCTCATTTTTAGCAACTCCAAGGCATACACACCTAACAAGAAATCACAGGTAAAGCAGCAGCCCTGAGATTGAGGATATAATGTATAATTGAGGATATATCAAGTAAAATCTGTGACAGAAGATTGTCCTGATCACACTAGTCTGTTTCATTTACACTTTCCTGTTTTATCTCCAGATCTACAGCATGACTCTCAGCTTGTCAGCCTTCTTTGAAGGACACATCATCTCCATCATCTCCGACTACAAGTCTGCCATTCAGAATCAGCGGCGGACTCACCAGAGACTGAGCTACAGGAATAGACTGCACAGCGGAGGCAGTTCCCCGCCCACTAGTCCACCGCCCAGGTACTGGACCTGATTCACAAGCTGATGGAACCTGGTTTCCACTCCCCCACATTATCAAATAACCTTTTTTATGCTGTACTTGTGTTTAATTCCTCTGACAATCATGCTGCTTTTTCTCCTTCTCTTTTCATACATCCAGCCCTAAAGGGAAGCACAAGTCAGGGAAGATGTCAAAGCCAAAAAAATCCAAGACCTCATCCAAGAACCGTTCTCACAGGCCATATCGAGGTATGGCTACATTGTTGTGGCTTAGTGTGTTTTATGGGTCTCTGTAGTATCACCTTACTGTAAATTGCTGGTGGTGTTCTAGCTCCAGAAAGCAGCAGTGTAGCAGTGGACGAGGATAGCCAGCCCTCCTCCAGTTCAGGGACAAGCAGTGACAACAGGAACCAAGGGCCACATCGGGTGACCCGCAGCCAAGCTACACCAGTTAAGAAGTCAGGTATGACAAGCTAAACACCACTACTACTACTACTACTACTAGTATTGATATTGTCTTTCACAGAGATGTCTTATATATCATGAAGCAATCAATGTGGTTCTTTTATATCTGATTTATTCCTAGTTTTAGATTAAATAATTGTGAGCAGGTCAGTTGAATGCGGTCATTGTGGTACAGAAATTAACCATCTGTTTTCTTCTATTGCATCAGGGCAAATGCAGAACTTGCCTCTGACCAATGGAGCCAGACAGAGCCACAGGCGAGCCATGCTGCAGTCTCATGATGATGATGAGGAGGGGTCTGGATCCAACAGCTCCTCATCAGAGTCATCCTCATTGTCTTCGTCGTCTTCATCTTCCTCTTCGTCGTCATCATCCGACAGCGAGAACAGCTCTGATTCGGAGATGGAGAAATACGTGGAAGGGGGAGATCATGACTACAGTAAAGCCCCCTGCTTATCAGGACGCCAAGCCAAGGGTAAGGTCGCCGCCTCAGGGAAAAGGAGACATAAAGGAGGAGAGGACATCCCACAGAGACCTAAAAGAGCACGGATACAACTGCCAGAAGAAGGGGAGGAAGAGGAGGAGGAAGAGGAGGACGACGAAGACGATGTAGAGGACCAGCAACAACAGGAGGCTGTAGGAGATGAAGAGGAGGTGGAGGATGAGGAGGAGGATGAAGAGGAGCCGGAGGAGGAGGAGCCGGAGGAGGAGGAACCAGAGGAGGAGGAGGAGGACTCTGGTCCGATCCAGAGAGAGGTTGCAGGAGAGGCAGCAGTTAACAGTCAGAGAAGTAACCAATGTAAGTCTGGGAGGGTGAACACACGAAACCAGGGCCGCAGGACAGTTCTGTACAAGGACGACTCAGAGGATGATGGCCATGGGTCGAAGGATGACCCCCTCAACCTGGGCATGTCCCGCTCAGGACGGGTACGTCGTATGACTGAGAAAGCCCGTGTCAGCCACCTCATGGGCTGGAATCACTGACACGTTGCCCTTTTTGAACCTCAATACCCTACCCTCCTCTAAGGCTCAAACTAAAACTGGTGTCAGAGTAATACTGCAGGGATTTTTTTGTTTTCATATATATATATATATATGATTTTCTTTATCTGAGACTGCTTATGACTCTCAAATGACAGCTGGTGCTCATCATATGTTGCCAAGGAATCACCTTCCCTGGTCTACAGAGCTACTGTTCAACATGGACCCTCTCAAACTCAACTAACTCACCTCCGCCTTACTGCTCTCTGGAGCCTTAGACATGGGACTGCTCTTGTCGTCCTCCTATTTTCTTCACATCCAGTACTATACACTATACCCTATTTCTACCCCTCCCCACCGCCTCTCCCACAACTTTCTTACTCCTGGTCACCAAAGAAAGGTTCGGAGATGCCAAAAAATGGTGCTCATATTTAATTTCTCAAGGAGTGTGTTGGGTCTGTTATTTTCTTGATGTATATAATTCACAAACAAACCCACCCTATTGATTGGTTGGGTCCATATCTCATGCATACAGTATCACATAAGGTCACTGATGTCAACCTTTTTGGTATTTGCTCTCTCCGCTACCACTAGCCTTAGTTTCCAGAGGTAACCCGTTTGCTCATACCATTGATGGTCTCTTTTTTTCGTACAGGCATCTGGGTTAAGTCATGGAGGACCACTCTATCTGTGGCTTGAGTCCAGATGAGTTTGGGGACTAGCAATACTGAGTAAGCAAGGTGACTTAGGTATTTAGAATACAGTTCCACAGTAATATCCCAACTCTCTCAACCTTTAAATCAGACAGCTTGACCTTCTGGGCCAATGAATGTTAAATGTTCTCCCCCACTTCCCTTTGGTTCTGTGTCATTTAGTTAGAATGGGCTGCTTTTTAGAGGGAAAAGTGAAAATGTGTTGTTTCTGTGGGGTAAAAAGGCAACACATTGTCTCGTATTCTGTGATAGATCAGATCCTGGTTGCTTCCATGGCACCATCTCTACCCAGCTCAAAAACAGTGTAAGGGTCCCTGGCCAACTCTCTTCCACAGAAATATTTATTTTTCCATTGTATTATACTTTTCAATTACTTAAATAATAGTGACAAGGAAAATGAAATATTTGCACATTATCTACTCCATGTGGCAGCTGAGTAATAAAGATATTGGTTAGCAGACAAACCACAAGAGAAATAAGACTTTTCATGCTTTTTATGTTAGAATGTTTGAACTGTGCCAGCACACTGTAGATTCAGTCTTGGGTTTTACAAAAAGAAGAGTTCAAACTAGCTAGATCCCTCCAACAAACCATATCTAATAGTAGAATTTTAAGCAAAGAGCATCATCTGATTGGTTCTGCTATTTCCTGCTTTTCTTTGGATAATACAACATTAACAATCATGCTTCATGGAAGAACTGTTTGTTCTAGTGTGTTGTGCCATTTTTTCTTCTTTGCATCACTGAACTGAGGACTCTGTTAGCTGGGGTCAACAATGGATAGATCAAACGCACCACAGTTGACAGTATACACAGTAGCATTTGACATGATACACTAGCATGTTTGTGTCACACTATCACAGACTTCCTAGGCTCTGCCTAGTCTCTTAATCACTGATTCCTGACCAATCTTTCTGTTGCTGAAATCTACCCTAGTGAGTCAGAGCTCATTTAGGTCCCACTATGAGGTGTTTCTCTAGCAAGGTATTGATCTCTTGTTGGACCAATATTTACTTAAAGCTCATGCACTAGAAGTATTTGGTTGGTAAATAATTTGAATTCAATCAGTGGCAGTTGGAGTCCAGACTGCTCAGCAGGGGCCTGACAGTCATCCAATATCAGCAAATGTGACCTGCAAAGGCTCAATTCAAAACTGGGTGCTCTAATCTGAACAACCTCATCATCACTGACTGTGAGTGGTCACCTACATCAAAGAGGCTTCCTAGAGTTTTTTTTCTCTTTTTGGCTTAAGAGTTTGGTTAGGGTCAGGATCTCAGAGATAAACAAAAATCTATGTATTTTGGTTGCTCTGAAGCAGCATTAACTGGTGTCTTGAAACTATTCTGATTGAGTGTGAGAAGACTGATTCTTATTTTCATATAGTAGATGACTCTTAGGCTTACCTCTAAGCATCAGATTAGTTAATGGCAAATACAACAATAACATTCTAGGTGGAATAAATTTGTGTCTTTTTTACACAATGTTTTGATTGTATGTGTTTTTTTTTTAATAAAGAAGTGGATTTCTCCTCCTAAAATGGAATTCCTTGTGTTTCTCTGTCACCAAATTTTATGGGAAAATATTTTCCATGTCAGGAAAAAAATAGCTGAAAGAATATTAACGTATTTGATGTCTTTCTTTGGTCAGGAGGTAGAGCTGTTGGCTTTCACATTTTTCCCCAGGTACAGATCTGGCCAAGATTATTGGCAGCCTGTGCATTTTATGCAGATAATGTACAATATCTTCTGAAATAATTGGAAATTGAAACAGCTTTCAGTCTTCACATTCATCTGTTTTATTTAACAGCATATGATCAAACAATAAGAATATAAAATCTCTCATGGCTTCAAAATTTAAAAGTGTCTAGGGCCACCCTTTTCTAATACTTGGTTGCACAGCCTTGGGCAATGATGAGTGCCTTGTTCCAAAAGGTGCCAATATTCATGGCCATGGTCACTTTTTAATTTTGAAAACCCAAAAACATTTTTGAATTTATATTCTTAGTTTGATCATGTGCTATTTTTAATCTAAAGATGAATGTGTGAAGACCGATAGTTGCTTCAGTTTTTGATTATTTCATAAGATATTTTACATTATCTGCTTAAAAAAAGAACATTCTCAGTACTTCCATATGTATTTTTACAGCATGATTTCAGTCAGTGTGGCTACCTGCCAATACACTAGTCACTCTTCCCTTAGCCTTCAGAATTCTGCACTCATAAGCTTGTCACTCACATGAGTCATCTTTAGCTATACCCTCAAAGACTGGTGATGCATCATAAGGATGTAGTGTAGGCCACATCTGCACAGCAGTGGGGGTATTTTGCAAAGATTCAATGTTTCAGAATATTGGGCTTGAACACCGAGGGTCATGTTGTTGACTGTCTATGTATTGACCATGAACAGCTAGAGCAGAGATGTTATTTGTTAGAAAATAAACCAGACTCAGATATTGGCAACTGGCTCTAATGCAATGAAGGCTGAGGTGAGTCAGACATGCAACAAACAAGGTTGAGCTCTGACGCACCACACTCTACCGCACCTCGAAACTGCAGTGATGCTGAGGGTCATGGTAATCAAAATGGATCAATGAAGACCGAAGTGTATTAAATCTTCAGCCTCCAGGTTTGATGGCGTTACTCTTTTATGCCTATCCCACACTACAAAGCAAAGATGGCAATGGGTTTGAGGCACCTGCAAAATGGGCGGTCCTGCAGTCGACATGGTATGGTAACTTCATAGGAAGTGGAGTCACATTCTTTTTCTTCGCTGCCAATTAATTTAGATTTGATGACATTGACAATAACAGAGACAATGTAGTAAAAATTCTATTCTAGTATAGTAACACTGATGGTATCATTGTGCCCCCACTTGCATTTTATTGAAAATACTGTATCATGCATGTACAATTTTACAGGCCAATCTCACCTTATAGCCTACAGAAGATACCAATGTATCATATGCAAGATAACATTGCAAACTTAAACTTGACTCTCAATATACAGTAAAGTGCCTTTTGCACTCAGTACGTACCTGGACAGGGAGTAGGGCTGGAATTAGCTCCTGTTGTTCTTGGTCAGCATCTCACAAAGTGTCATGAATACTCAAAATAAAATTTCTACACCTATGCAGTCAGGAACATCAGACATCCGACACAGATTGAAGGGAAGACTCCAGACAAAGGGCCGAGACGACATGTTTATTATCACAATGACACAATAAACTGAGCAACTAGATATATTAATAGGAATACTTCATATTTTATCTTAAGAAACTGTTGAAACAGTTCCTTAAAGACACACAATACTACGAGTCTCAAGATAGGTACAGTCCTGACTACTTTAAAGCTACTCGCAGGGCACTAATGCACACACTATTTTAGATGTCTTCAATATTTAATTGGAGAATTACAGTTAGAAACACCCTCGCTAATCAACGACAACTATGTGCATTTACATTGTGCTTTATTTCTGATAAAGTATGAGCAGGCTACATATCCTAACCTGTGCTGAGATCTTTTTTTGTGTTATTTTTTTTTTAAATTTAAGTACATGTATGCATACACAATGAACAAACGCACAGGGGCACAGCTCAATAACTGTTGGCTGCAGGACTCTGCTTAATGGCTTGATATGTGCAGTAAGATTTACACACACAAAAGGTTTGCACACAGAAGCAGCCGTATCCCCCACAGAACTGACATTTATTATAACAAACAACGGTCACTTAATACACAGAGAAAAATCTATTTAGCCTATTGAAGATATAAATGTGCACTCAGAGGGAGAATCCAGTCTAAAACAGGATCTGCCATGTTATTTTGATCGTCTAGAACTACTAGTCTACTTTTGTATTTGCGATTTTCTATATCACTTCCAAAACTACAAAGAAGACAGTGGCAGCCAGCAGGATGAATTCATGGGGATATGGGCACAATTTCTGTTTTTTAACTGTTACTACTATCCTAAAATAATTACAATCAGCTCAACCAAATATTCTGAGTGCCTAAAATCTGTCACTGAATGTCATGATCTGTCACTCCAGGTTTGTTGTTGATGACATCATGGGATTGAGCCTTGGTTCTTTCTAGCTTTGGAAAAGAGTTGTTTACATTTATAGTTCCAGTACTGGAACTATGGAAATACCATCGAGAAATTTGCTAATTTATGACCTTGGTAAATGGTGCCCTATTTCTATATAACAGATACACAGCTATAGCTACGTCCAGAAATTTACTTTTTACAGAGAATGATGATTCACAAAACAGCTATATAGGGTTATGACCCCTCACAAACCTAGGGCTAATAGCCTTTATCACGATTGAAACGCTTTCCAAAATCAAGATTTTTGTTTTCATAGAGTGCTTCTCTTCTATCCATAGTGAATTATGACATCACAATATTCTCCTCAATGAGGGAGGATAACCAGTACAAAGCATTCCAGCCCTGCCAAAACAGCTGAATCAGCCAGTCCTACTTCAAGAAAATTCTCCTTCAGAGCTTCCTGAAAGTGGGCAGTTAGCTATGTTGTCCTATTCAAAGCAGTCTTCATCTTGAAACGGTGACTTGCTGACCTCTGTCAAAAGGTAAACCCTTTCTGTTCTGACCTCTGTCTTTCATGTCATAGGCAGGAGGGTTTTCAAAGCAGTATATAATACTGGACCCATGGTTGCCTGTTCTTTTAAAACTTCCATTTTGTGCCTGGTTACAGAGCACCATACTAAATGCAGCTTACATGCTCTCTCCCTACGGACCTGTCACAGCTACACCAGGCCAGTCTGCATGTGGACATGTAGAGGGTAGGGGTGGTAGACAAGTGGGGGCTGGGCCTGGGCAATGAAATAGCTGTTGAAAATGGGGTCTGTCATGTATGGCGCCGGCTGATAGAAGCAGGTGACATTGGCAGTGTTTGGGATGGCATTCTGTTCGCCCAGCACCCTCAACGCCAGGACTGTGATCATATTGAGTGTCTGTCTCCTCTCATGTCCCATCAAACACACAGTGCTCTCATCTATCACACGCCGCAGGGTCATCAGATAGTCATATTTGCTTGTCTCCTCGTTGCCGATAAAATGGCACTGAAAGTAGGCCTCAATCTTGCGCTGCTGCTCGCTTACGTCAGGGAAGTCGATGAAGAAGCGGGAGCACATGTATCGCTCTAAGGACTTGATCTCTGTCTCACTGGCTGGCCTGAAGTTCCTCACCAGCAGGTCACTGTACTTCAGGAGCCCCCCTCCTCGGATCTCCTCTGGGTTGTGGGTGGCAATGAGGCGGAGGCG
Source organism: Monocentris japonica (assembly GCA_900323365.1). NCBI lineage: Eukaryota > Metazoa > Chordata > Actinopteri > Trachichthyiformes > Monocentridae > Monocentris > Monocentris japonica. The sequence continues at coordinate 25,562 of OOFE01049644.1, forward strand.
CAGGTGGTCCATTGCCTGTTCAAAGTCTCCATACATGCACTCTGCTTCAACGGTGATGATGGGCTTCCCTCCTGCCCCTGCCCCTGGGCCTGGGCCTGATCCTATACTGGCTGGTCCTGGTTCCTGGTCAGCAAGCTCAGGCTGTGTGACTAAGTTTGCTGCACATGAGGGGCTTTGAATCTTTGATTCAGGAGGCTTTTTTGATTGTTTTGGCTTGACAGTTTGTTCTACAGTTTGAGCAGTTGAGCTGTTTCCATCTTGAAGTGTGATGATTGGATTGTATGTGGGAATTGTGTGAGTTTCTGCATCCTCAGAAGTTTTGGGCATGGAGCCTGGTAGATTTGAGCAATGAACTTGAGTGTTGTCCAATAAAGGAGGCTTTGGCCGGATTTTTTTGGGTATTTCTATGGGCGGAAACAGCTGGGCTGTAAGATCTGACAAATCTGTCAATAAAGACCATTTTTCAGGGAGTGGAGATTTAGTGATCATCTTCCGTGACATTTTTCTTTGTAATTTAGGTGAGGGGCAAAAGTCTGGGACAATATCCTGAGACGTGCTGCACGTTTTCTTAGCTGGAGGAGGAGAGGAGAATTCTAGATGTGACTCCTGTAGACTAGAAGTATTGTCATTCCTGTGGATTACTGAGTCCACCTTAAATTGAGTAATTTCTTCACATTGGACTATTTCTTGTGGGGCTGACTTTTCTGTATGCACTATGGATGGCGGTTTGGAAGCTTTTGGCTCAGATAATTCTTCTTCATTACTCTTTAGCTTTAAACATACACTTGTCACCAGAGGATCCCTGACTTCTGTAAATAATGTCTTGGGGGATGAAATTGAAGGATAATCTCTTCCATGAAATTGTCCTTTTTCTTTCCCACTTTCTCCACATAGCTCAATCATAATGTCCTCCTCGGAGTGAACATGTGAACAGTGGACTACTTCATCCACTTCCTCTTCATCTTGCAGAGATCTTAAGTGTAAGATGGGGTTCTCAATTTCTAACACTTGCTGCGCCTCATGCTTTCCATTTTCATGCTCAACCACTGGATGTGGACAGTCTTTCTCAGGTACACTAACTTCTTTATTCTGGCTTGGACTTTCAGTGCTGCTTGCCATTGCTGGGTCTTTTTCTATGCCCTCTTCTACATTTTGAGAAGTGGTAGATCGTTGTTCTTTTTTCTCCTCCATGTTGTCTAGACTTGACAAATTCTCACTGTGCAATGTTAACTTTTCTCCTTGTTTCCTTTCAGTCTCCCAGTATGACTCCAGCATGCGATCCAGTATTATCTGGAAGGAATCCACACTGAACTCAAACTGTCTTCGAAGGGAACTGACAAATCTAAGCCCCACAGTTTTAGCTCTGTTGTTAGACAGACAGATAAGGCTCCATCTGTCATGCTCATTGAAGACCTTGACCATCTTTTTTACATAGGCCTCCTTCATAGTAAGGCAGGTAATCTTCCGTCTGTTAACTCCACACGGGAGAAGGTCTCGTAGGCTGCCCAGTACCACTTCCTTAATCACCTGGAAGTCCTCCTGCCTGGGCAGCTCCACTCCAAAAATTATGTCCAAGTCTCTATAGTCCATGCCATTATCCCTCACCATCACATGGCTAGCAGTGGAGCCGTTAAGGCGGATGTCTTTAACCTGGATGTCTCTTTCAACCAGCCGATCCTTCACCACACGGATGATGTCTTTTGCTCTCACCTCCAGTGTGGGAAAATTTCCTCTCCCGTGAATCGGGATTACCTCAGTCAAGACCTTGTCTAGAGCCTGGACTTGTTCTAGGGTCAAGTTGTGGAACCTTTTCTCTGTTTGAAGCTCCATTATCCTTACCTGTAAAAAAAAAAAAAGGTCTTAAATCCAACTTAAATCCATATCACATTCAGCTCATGGCTGAGGTGACATTTAGTTAAAGGGGCACACGGGCCAATGATATTTTTAGGTGATAAAATTACAAGATTTTGATTTTGTACATCCTTTGGGAGTAACAGATCCACCTTGAGGTGGCAACATCATCACAGTATTTGTCAGAGTATTTGTCACAGTATTTGTTATGTATATGATGATTGAAAAGTTGTTTGTCAAGAGTAGATGTAATTTTGGTCAATCAGTTGTTTTTGCAACAAAAGTGAATGAAAATGGTGTTTTGTGAAAGAAGAAAAATAATTGAACTGAACTGAATTGTGAAGTGTCACTGAGCACAGCTGGAGACCAGCCTCCAAGCAATTATTGCTAGAAGCTGAACACTGAAGTCTGGCATTAGGGAACTGAACAAACTGAATGAGATGAATTGAACAAATCCTCTTCTTTCTATTGAATAATTTGGAAAGTGGCAGCTCTCAACTTTCAACTATTAATGCTCAACTATTAACTAACAATTATGTATTATTATGTTAGGCATATGTTATGTAGGCATTATGCCTATGAACAAACAGTTTAAAGCTGTTGAAGGAACATGTACATGTGTGAGAGTCCATAACTGCTACACAACACTTGCTCAAACTATCATAATGCAGACGACAAATTTGTATGTCATGACTAGCTGTGCTGTGACTAGGCTGAACACGCCTTCTCCGACTGACTCTTCCACTGACTCTCCCACAATTCTTTGTGACTTTTGAAAGAGATATTGTTTTCAGACAACAATTTGCTACAATGTATTCCAGTGGCATTATGAGTAATGCCAGCTGTTTGAAGCCATTTTCTGTAAAGCTGTTTGGGGCTGCATGGTGTTAAAGTTTGAAATAGAATTTTTTTTTTGTGATACAGGGCTATCCACAAGTCAGTAGCTAAACGTTCAGTAATGAGAACGCTGTGTAGAATGCTCTGCTGCTATTTGTGTACAATCAGGTTGTGCCAGTCTGCCAGTTCATTTTCAAGGTGGCTCAACCCATCAGCCATCCATGGGCTGTCAACCACAGGTACACCCTGTATGTGTATGGGTGCTGTTGTGGTTGGTAGCTCTGTCAGGGATAGGTTGCACTTTTGTCTGTTTATACTGCACTCATGCGGAATCTCTCTTCCTCTGGAGTAGTAGCATTGAATCTGTGCTAAGCGAGTTAGCTAAGCGAGGCACATGATGCTGTGCATAGGCTGTGGTCACACAGTAGACTGTGTGATGTTGCTAATAAGCAGCTTTTCATGCACTTGAGTTGTTATGGCTATTCCTGTTATTCTAATGTGAACATTTGGTGTAGATATGCTGACATAAGTGTTTACTGGCCCAGTTTGGCTTGCTTATTGGTTGTTGGCTCTGACATGGACACTGAAGCACAGCCAGGCGAGAGAGTGGCAGCTGAAGCCGGTTTTAACATTTCAATCTGCAGTTTTAAATATTCATGTCCATTGTAGGCAATGTCACTGCGTGGAGGAAAATGCCAACAATCATGGCGAACACAAATGTCTCTCATCCACTACTGACTATAGAGACTCCTAAATGCTCTGGTAAGTCTGACTGAAAAACATGCACGTCCATTTCAAATAAAGTCTGTAGAGGATTAAGCACTCTCTCAAGTCTTGCACTTGTTGGATGATGCTTCATTATGCTTGCTTCACCCAGAGGACAAACACTATGAGGTTTTATCTGGGCTCTACATCTGGTGTACTCATGCAGGCACTAACCAGTGACACTGAAGGCTTGACTGGACAGGCATATGCACAAACATTCCCCCTCTGTGTGGAGCAAGTTACCACTTCTTCCAAGTTAACTCTGCCAATCTCCACATCCAGACCCAGGTTGCTCACCCTGGGGCCTTACAGGAGGCCTTGGAGATAGGGGGCTGGTGCCTCAGGAGGCTTGCATGACAATGGCATGCCGAAAGCATGGGCTGCTCAGGAAAGTGGCGTGGCCTCCTGAAAGCCTGCATGTGTGGAGGAAAAAGAACTCATCCAGGTAGCCTTTATCAATCATAACCAAGACAGGACTACCTGCGGAAACTAATGAACCAAGGAAACAGGCTTGGAATAGTGTAGACTGGACACAGCGGACTCCGGGCTGTAGTGGTGGGCTGGCCCAGAATGGGAGATTTTTGTTTTGTCTTGTTTGTTTTGGTCTCAAGGAAATATTCATATTGTCATTCTATCTTCCAGCCAACAGAAATGCTAAATCTTATGAGGGGCGTGTCTGAATCGGATTAACAAACATTAATGAATGTTACCAAGGGACCCAGGGAGGTTGTGGCAAGGTCTGCCACAGGGGCACTGAGTGCAACCCATGCACTGTCTATAGAACAGCACTGGTGTCAACATGGAAACAACATTCATGCATTTAGTAGATGTTCTCATCCAGAGCTGATATAATGAAATATGCACTAATAGTGTGTCGTACAGCAGATTGAGGAGGCAAAAGCTTGGTCTTTGGTCAGGGCACAAAGCTCTGTGCCCTAAGCATGCCCTTTACAAAATATAAATAACTGCAGTGCTGGTGGACATCCCTCAAGCGCAAGTTTTTTATTAAATCACATGAATAACACACTTTTCAGCCAGGAAATATTGATTATTTTTTCAAACCTGAAAAGGGAACTCCCAGCCAAAGACAAAAAGGGCAGGGGGCGTTTGCCCCCTCTGTGCATGTCACTGGTCCCCACCAAGTCTCAGATTGGGGATTCCCCTCCTGATTGTTGGGATGGACAAATATGGTGCTAATCAGCCGGTAATCCTCTGTTGTAGCAGGGGCTTTAGTATACCTCAATCTGAACTGTCTGAACTGATATGAACTACACTTAATCATCACTTGTGTGCGCAGTATGAAGTGGATACTTATGAGTATGTAGTACACTGGTATACGATTTTAAGCATGGCCAATGTGAACGCTCTCTCGGGTCGCTGGACAGGTGCACAAGGACTATAGCAGCCTCTAGTGAATCACAGGGGTTACATCAACTCAGTCCTGCAGCAGGACCACTGTGCTGCCAGTTGGCTTCTCTATAGATAAGACTATATGAGTCATACACGCACTGAATGAAGCATCACTCCTTGACTCTCCTGGATGTTTTTCTCTGCGCAAAAACGACACAAAGTCTTCACTTAAGGTGGTGTTTAGATAGTGAAATTCATTAAATGTTTTAGGCAAATAGACCTGGGCAAGGGATTCGGCAAAATATTAAAGGCTACATAATTTAGGCCTATAGATATAGTCGTGATCTGAAAACATACAATATTGATGGGCAATTTTAAACACAGCTATGACTACAATATTTCGTTGAAATACTTTTGCTCTTTAATCCCAATATATTACAGCGCAGCCCACTGTGTTTTGTCAATCCCCAAGATTGCTATTTTTCGCCACAAAATGTTGCTCATTTATCAAATAAACTAACTAAATCGCCTATTGTTAATTAGCTGAAATACGTCTGTTTTTGGTGAATTTGGAGGCTAATAATTTCGGAAGAGATTAGGCATTTTGCAGAAAATAACTCCGTAACAGGGGGTATACTAGGCAGTTTGTCAGAATAAACCATTACACAAAAATCGCGCAATTTTGATAACTCACCTGTTTGGGGGGCAAATTAAAAATGGAAACTAAGCCAGAGTAGGAGACAAGGATAAAAACAGTGAGGTATCCAACAGGTTTAGAGGTTGGTTCCAACACAACGATGCTGAAGTTACACGGACTGTTTCCTCAGCTCAGGAGCATTGTTTCCATGGTAATCAGGCGTCACGAATTTACGATAAATCACGACGCTCGAGCCGTCTAACTACGAAGTGACAACTAGTCAACTTTGAAACCAACAAGATCTCGCAGGACCATCTAGATCAATCTCAACATTCTCCAAAGTTTTGACTTTGATTGAGAAAGCACACCGATATATGAAGGTGATATCCCCGTCTGGACTACCGGTGTACTACCTATCAGGGTATTCCGCTGCACTGCTGAGCTGTTGTGGGGCGAATATCATATCAGACGGAGTGAGTCATCCTCTCCCTGCCGCGATTCACAGCGTAAATCTAATCATCAATCAAGCTCTCTCACCGCCCACTCCTCCACCCATACAACACCTCATTCACCTTTATTTGACAATGTACAATACACCCAAAAAATATAACTCGGAGAAATTACTCATACACAATAAATGTAGTGTTTATAGTGTTGCCGTTATGTGTTTTTTTCTGTCTTTGATTCACATAATGCCAGGGGAGGGGAGGGGAGGAGGGGCCGAGCACTCTCATGACGTCGAATGGAATACCGCTACCATGTGACGATGACGTCGATCATATTTTGGTACGGGACCAGGAAGTACGGAAGACGAAGGCGAAGACGACGAAGACTGACCAGTTTTGCTTTATTTATCGTACTCTTCAGTGCGCAACCCGTAAGAACTTGATCATCTACTTTTTGGATTCTCGAAGAGTTTCCCGGATATGTCAAATATGGAGAGTATCCTTTTGAAGAAATGTGAGAAAGGGTGGCATAACGGCTGTGGAGTAGTACAGTTTAGAGCCACAGCGTAATAGTCGGTTACACTGGAATGCAAAAAGGCTGAAAAGCGAACCTAAAGATAAGATATGACGAGACTGGTGATTTCTAAGTGTTGTAGACTCGCGAAACAAACTGTAAAGTAAGATTTTGTTTTACTACAAACGACAATGACTACTTTGTTGAATATCTTAATCTATTAAAATACCTCGGCCCATCCTAAAATGAGACACAAAAAGGGCTGTGATTCTTGAGATGTTAATTCCATATGGCTGGAAATGCCATAAAAATGGAATATGGCGATTTACACTTAAACGGTATAGTCATTGTGTCATTTCATATTTGAAATAATAAGAGTATGTAGCCAAACACAAACTTTGTTGCTGTCCTAATACTTATGGAGCTCATGTGTAGGCTATAGGCCTGAATTATTTCATTTGACCCGTTTTACCAGGTAGTCTTGTTATTATGACCGTTTCTTTTCAGACACCTGGTCAAGAAAACTTCGACATGTAGTTTCACTAGACCAACAACATGCAACATAGATAGGAAACAGAGTCCAAAACGCCCATTAAGGCTGTATTGGCCACTGAAGAGCTACTCAGTAATGAGCACATTGACAAGTTCCTCATGTCTCAAGTCTCAGCTTGTTAATATTTGTTTTAATTTTTGTAGATGTAGATTAATAATTAAAAAATGTTTCATGTAAGAAAGTAGAAACATCCATATACCTGTTGAGCATATAATTTTATATTCACCTCATTCAGCTTTGCCAAGAAAAAGGAAACTCACCAAACCCAAACAACAATCAAAGTGTGACTGAGTGTGAAGTTTATCGCTATAGATGCAATATCTCTAAAGATGAGGATGTTATTTAGGGGTATGTTTTTCAAATGGTAAGAAGTGACATGAATGAAGGTAATTTCTAAAGTGCGAATTTCATCAACCGCGGGCCAGAGAAGAGGCATGACCTCTACATTTGTTTGAAAAGTCTTCTGACAGTGCCAGAATAATATTTGCACATCATTATGTGTGAAAATAATACATTGACAGCAATTTCAGTATAGCCACAAATGTTAGTGCTTGATTTGTTGTGGTAAAGCAGTTTAGTTTTGTTACTTTTCCTACAGTTGGAACATGCAGGGGTTTTGAAATGACGATTACATACAATTAGCTCATGTGACAGTCAGGGTTTATGAGGTAACAGGCTACTCATATACAGGAATATCATTCTCTTTTATTTCAGTGGTTGTTAATTCATGTAAATGTGTAAGCAGCATCAAATTATAGAATACTTCAGGGTCCTGTGATTGTTTCCACGTTATGCACGGCATAAAAGTGGTCAGACAAAGTCGGTTGTTGCTGATGTTCGAACTTTGTTAGTCTTTAACCTCCCATCACAGAACAACTCTTCAATTTAAAGTTTGCTGCCAAAGAACTGCAAAGAAACTCCAAGAAATGTGACAAAGAGGAAAAAGTAGAGAAGACTAAAGTCAAGAAAGTAAGTTGTACTTCAGGACCCAGTCGTCAAGGTAGCACTTAATCGCCTCCCATTGACTGGTGTTGGCAAGTATTGGCAAGAACGTTTTGTTGAGTGCTTGTATATTGCCTCACTAGGCTATCCAAAAAGGGAATATGGAAGTGGCAAGGATCCACGCAGAAAATGCCATCAGACAGAAGAACCAGTCAGTCAACTTCCTGCGGATGAGTGCTCGGATAGATGCAGTGGCAGCAAGGGTCCAAACTGCAGTTACTATGAACAAGGTACTTGAATACCCACACACTTCATATACTCTAGCACTATTGTTTTTAGCCTAGAGAATCCATTACAGCATTGGGAGTTTGTTTGTTTGTATTATCATGTTAGGAAATGTTGTTTTATTCCTCAGGTCACAAAATCTATGGCTGGAGTGGTGAAAGGCATGGATGCCACACTGAAGAGTATGAATCTGGAGAAGGTAGTGTGTGTTGCGCACACTAAATGTGCTCATTTCCATAATATCGTCATACGGATTTCTGTTAAGCAGAAATTTAAATTGGTTATCGTTGTAAATGTTGATCACTAATTCTTTGTTATGAAACCAAAAATGTGATTGTCCTATTTTTCTCAGATTTCAGCTCTAATGGACAAATTTGAACATCAGTTTGAAACTCTGGATGTTCAGACAGCCCAAATGGAGGACACCATGAGTAGCACAACGACACTTACAACACCACAGGTACGTGTGTCGCTGCTTTTATGTTCTTTATTGTTTTCTGCTGAGACAAAGTGTGTTATAAAGAAAAAGATATTCAGTGTCAATCTAATGTGTGTTTCAGAATCAAGTGGAGGGCCTGATGCATGAAATGGCTGATGAAGCAGGGTACATTTTTTATTTCCTTACCCTATGTTATTTATTCAAAAATACTAAGCGTTGGATAAAATGTAAACTTCTGATTGTTAAATAATTTGACCATCATTTATTTGAAGATGGAGTTTTAGACATCATTATTCAGTATTATCTAAGTGAATATGATCTCTCTTTAATCTCAAATGGTAACTGTTGAGTGTTTGTGTGCGCTTCATGTTTAGGTTGGACCTGAACATGGAGCTCCCCCAGGGACAGACAGGATCAGTGGGCACCAGTGTTGCTTCAGCAGAACAGGTATTTACTCAAGGAAGTTACCTTTCACACTTGGTTTACACAGCCTTCGGGATTCACAGTAATTTCACCAAAACCACAAAAGGTTCCATATAAACTACTGTCACTATTTCATAATTCAGGTTTCTGGTGGCAGTGTAAAGTGAGGCTGCATTAGACACAGACAGGGAGATAGACGAGGTGGGATTACAGCACAGACATTTGGAGCAAGAGGCAATGTCTCAGCAGCAAGTCTCTGTCAACATAAAAGTATTTATTTGTCAAGCAAGGAAGTTTAAAAATGCATCATACATTTTATGAACAGAATTTCTCATGTAAATGATCAGTAAATGCAATCTGTTAGTAATCACACATCTCAAGGTAACCATTATTCTTCTCCCTTCGTCTTCATCACCAATGCCTGCTGTTGCTCTCTTGTCCAAAGGATGAACTTTCTCAAAGGCTTGCCAAACTCCGAGACCAAATGTAAAGGAAGACGTCAGTGGTCTGAAACGCCTGCGGACTACCGGAAAGGAATACTACTCTCAAACACCTTCATGTCTTTATCCCTCTTTACGTCTCTACTTCTCTGTGGAGGATCTACTGTATCTTTTGTTTTTCAGAGGCTATGGCCCTCGGTGGTTTGGTGTTTATTATCTCGTCATCTAATGATTGTTTAAGTCTTTGGATACCTGCCTATATGCTAACAGACATGTTGGCTAAATATACATATTTAGCAATGAAGAGAATGTAATGCAACTGTATTGGAGAATATGTATACTTGCGAACATGATACATACACTTAAAAAAGTGGAGTGTGGAAGTTATTTCCTTATATTTATAGGCCAATTTCATATACTTCCGTATAAACGTGGGTCAAAAATATCTTGGAATATATTTAGAATTGAAATACTTGGCTGCATAATTAGAGCCAACATATTGCATTTTTTTTCCTTCTTGGTATAAAAGTGTGAAAGACCTTTTTCCCCTTGGGGATGAATTGACCTCTTGTGTTGATTTGTGTTGTGTCTTGTTTCTGACTTGTATTTTAAGAAGATATTGGATGATTAGCTTTTGTCTTTGGCTGGCTGACTTCATTTTCATTGATTCTTTGGGAAGGTTTGGAAATTACATAAGTAGACAATAAAATTTTATAACACTTTCATCCCTTGCCTTTGATTTTCAATAAATTCCCTGTAAATCTGCATTACATCGGTAGTCAAACATAATTTTTGAAAAGTAAGTCCTGTGCTAGTGCAAAGGCTCATTGATGCGCGTGGGGAGTGAAGGCTAGCTTGTCTGGTCCGATCCCACAGAAGAGCTACTGTAGCACAAATTGCTGAAAAAGTTAATGCTGGCTATGATAGAAAGGTGTCAGAACACACAGTGCATTGCAGCTTGCTGAGTGCCCATGCTGACCCCTGTTCACCGCCGAATGGTTTTATTGTTATGGCTGATCGGTGTATACACACACAGTTATGTGCGAAAGTCTTAGGCACATGTAAGACAATTCCGTAAAGCAAACATTTCTCTAACATTAATTTTTTGGGAAATGAATATTTGGAAATCTCAAATTTGCTCTTTACTACTGACACACTAATGCAGAACACAAAAAAATAAACATCTAAGACCAAATTTATGTAAAACTCTAGGGTGCCTAAGACTTTTGCACAGTACTATATACAGTCTTTGCACCTTGAGAATTATGTCTCCCTCCTGTAGGTTACCATCCTTGGCAGCCAGGCCTGTGCTGGTCATCTGCTTGATGAAGATCTGACTGCCCAGACGCAGGCCATACTCTACACAAACACAACACACACACACACACACACAACACCACAGTTATTGTAAGCCCCTGTCAGAAATGACGGACGGTTCTTTGGCTTGATAGAGCATACTTTAGCCTGATAGAACAGACATGACATAGGCTACACTTTAGAACGACAGAGCATATGTTACAGTGATGGAACTTAAAGCTACACTATGCAATTTTTGCATCTCGGTGGCCCCCACATGGCAGCGAGGGGTAACTGTTTGAAATTTGTTACCATACCAAACACCAGAATTTCATCTGGACAAATAGGGTGAATGTACAGCGCTTCAATTAGAGAGAATGGAACGCTCTTCTCTGTTGCAACCCCACTGTGTAATTTAGGCTGATAAGATGTCTGGATTTTTACATAAAAATCTTACTTATTGCACCTTTAAAGTTGACCGAACACACTCAGAATATTGGCCATCTATCTTTGACACCTTTAAAGAGGATGTAAAACTGCCTAAGCAGCAATTAGATGCAGATGCCTTTGTATCTTTAATTGCTAGACGTCTTATAATGTGGAAACAGGAGGCGCCCCCTTTCCATGTCCAATGGATTAGGGCTCTTATGCAGTATTTACAACTGGAAAAAATTAGGTTTACTCTTGGAGGTTCAGCTGATAGATTTTATAAAACACGCCGGCCATTTATCTCCTACGTTGACAAATTAAAAATTGCCTCGCTCCCATAAAGGTGATGTTGGCTGTCTTGGCTTTGTAGTCATCTAGACTACAAAGATGACTACAGCCAACACGCTCACAGTTGGCTAACAAGGAAATTGCATGTATTTAGACAGTGGGAAATTAAAGAGGGAAGAAGGGAAAGCTGTGTGGAATTTGATGCCAGGACAATTGGGGTACATATGTGGTTCCAGAGGCGGGACTCAACCACACCGCTATTTCTGGACAACTGACTTGGTTCATTAAACCTAGTCATTTATGTCTACAATTTGTTATGAGCGTGTTTGGAGACAAAGTCAGTTGGTGCATTTTACCTTCATTGGGTCTGTTCTTCACCAGCAGGACGTTGACGGGTTTCTCCAGCGGCTCCAGCTCTCTGGAGGGCTCTGGGGATGGAGGGTTGTCCTGAAGCCGGTCTCTGCTCTTGTACCTCCCTCCTCCTCCTCCTCGCTCATACCTGTCCCCTGGGTTATAAGTTTCCCCAGGGCTCCGCCCTCGACTACGGTACCTCTGGCGGTCAGAGCTGGTGTCCAGGGCTCGCCCACGGCTCCCCTCCCTCCTGGTTCTGTCTGGGCTGGGTGAGGCTTTCTCCTGGCTCCTCCCTCGGCTCCTCCCTCGCTGGCTGTAGTCCCGCCCTCCCCTGTATTCGGGGTCCAGGTACCCCTTGTTATCGGAGGCCTGGTCCCGGCCGTCGTCACGGTGCCAGCCGTTGTCGTGGTCGGCATCGTAGTAGTGGGTGGAGGGGGAGTACTCCCGGCTGTCTCCGCCTGGGGAGGGAGGCTGCTTCAGGGAATGGACCGCCACCTTACGGGGTCTCTTCACCGTCTGACAGCAAGGGAGGACACAAACCCAGAGTTACCAGTCCTCTAGGCTGCGTAACGCTAATCCCAAGTCTGTACCAGCAATTGTTGGACTAGTTTTCAACTTGCTAAAATAAAGGTCATTCTTCAAACAAATTTAAAAATAAACAAAGTAAAAAAGTACAAATCCTCCATTGGATATTCTGACACTGTTAAATATCAATCTGTGATGCTCTGTGTATTCTTGGAGTTATTTTGTGATGAAGTCTTGGTGATGAAATTTATTTTTAAAGGTGTACCCACTCTCCCTCAACTTGCCTCGTCTACTTCTACTTCAGTTAGTGATTTTCTACGTTTCCCACAATGCCTTTCGATAACCCCCAGAGAAAGGGCGTGATCTTTATAGCTTTCATATTTATATGAGCATATAAATATGCCTAGCTAGCCAACTAGTTTGAGAACATTAGGGTGTGTTCATGATGGGACCCCCTACTCAAAACCTTGAGATTTCCTGGCACCACATAGCATGTTTCACCAATGGAAACATTCCATTTTTAGTCTGTCCCACAGTGCCAAGGTCTCTCCTACTGTTGGTGTTTTAGATCGCTGAAAAATGTTCGGCCAATGATTTTTCCTTTAAGACTATTTGCTACTTTAAAAATGTGGATCAAACTTACTTACTACACTATCACATCTTTACTAAATATCAAATATCAACAAATGTAAAGAATCTGTCATAAACTCCACCTAAGGTTTAAAAAAAAAAAAATACAAAATAGATCTCTAATAATAATAATTTACTTTCTCAGATTATTCAAGGACTTTCAGATACCCCGCAAGGATGATTTATATTTCACCAGTCAAGACAAAGAAGCAAAGAACCAATATCCCTGAAAGCAGAGTCCTAGTTTTCAACTTTTTTCTAACCCTCTCTGGGTAAAAGACAAAGAGTTTTAGAGAAAATAGAGCCAGCTGTCATGAAATCTGTTTGTATTGTTAGTCCAATGCACCAGATGAAATTCCCTTGACATCTATGGCTCCACTTTAGACTCCTTTCTCAACCAGTTAGCTCGGTCCAGTATACCAGATAAGAGTGAACTGGTGCTACTTTTAGACCAGCAGCAGAGCCAGCACAAGTCATGCTGAAATCCTGAGAGAGAAGGGAGAGAATGCATCCCAGAGTACAAGCTTTTTAATGCACGCACACACACACACACACACACACACACACACACACACACACACACACACACACACAGTGTTGACAGGGGTTGTGTTAGAGGACTATTTATAGCAGTTTGGTGTTGTCAGCTGTGACTAAAACATCTGGCTCCTCCTCATTCTCTCCCTCTGAAGTGTGTGTTTTAGTGATAAAAATATTTAGACTTTTGTAATGCTACAAAGCACGTCGCTCGTCATGTGACAGGAAATAACAAATCACAGCCTCACTCCTGCAAAACATGGAAAAGGCAACCATTCAATTAAGGGCTTGTACAATGAATGTCCAATGATTTCTTTTCCTGCTGCAGGTCAAAATGCAAAACATTTGCAAGGGCTTAGCATGGATGGGAATCCATTATTCTGTGCTACCCTTTTACAATCATAACACTATAAGCACGACAGCATGATTTATTCCTCTGAAAAACAGTTGGTTTTGTGGGTTGCGCCTGACAGACCTCCCTCAGTGCCCTTGCAAAGGCTAACGGCATCTGTAGCGCCCCTGAGCAGAGCATCCCAACAACTGCTGGAGGAAATCTTTGTCAAATAACCTTCTGCCTGGCCTTGACTGATGAAGTGAAACACACAGTTACTAAGGCTGAACACTGAACACAACTGAAACTATGACTTGAGTCCTGACAAATATTAGAGTCTGACCACTTGAAGCCTCCACGAGCATTTCCCCCACACGATAAGGGCTGTATCTGTTGTTCATACTCACTATCTTGGCCACCTTGCCACATTTGCGCAGCGACTGCACAGCAAAGGAATGAGGCACGTTGTCCATGGGGATGGAGTTGACCTGAATGACCCGGTCACTCTCACTGCACAGCAAAAGAAAGACACAAACAAACAATGTAAGATCACGGTGAACGTATAATGAAACGATGTTTTAAATGGGGTCAAAAATCTGCTTTAAGCTTAAGTGACATTTCTTCAACACTGTATATTTCAGCGATGACTAATACACTCCAAATATTTTGGATTGACTCTACAGGCTTCATACAGTATACACCATTTGCCATCCAAAGAAATCTACAGTACAACACGGTGGGAATCAAACCCCCCACCCTGGCAGTGTTTAGCTTAGTGTATAGCTTGGTTTCATCTTTACAGCATTTTCATCTCAGTGGGGTTCAGGTAGACACACTGACCTTCTTAACACAAACTGGCTTCAGCCCGTTGCTAATCAGATGAAAAGTGCTAAATGATAACATCCTATATTTGAATAGTCTATCAGTCTATCAAGAACACACTTTTCAAAATGTCATATATCACTGTTATCTAAATATGAAGGCCCAATAAGTATTAAGCTTTTCAAAATGTAAAAAAAATCGAATTGACATATCAATGAATTTAACCGTATTTAATAGTAGAACAATAGAAAGCAGCTTCACTGTGCTGCGCAGCCTGTTCTTACCATCAATTTCTTAATACTTTCACCTTCCTATTCTGTTAACGGTGGATTGCCTAATCGCAAGATCAAAAAACGGAAACGGAAATTCTTTATCGATAAATAATTGTTAAATAATTGTTTATTTTAATTTTTGTAATTGACAGAATATTCCTTGCAGCCCTAGCAAACACGCCGCGGACAGAAAACTGCCATACTGTTCACTACCAGAGCATGGAAAAGAGAGTGGATGCAACAGAGGTCATGCACTGGATTTGCACCCAAGGGAGCACCAGTACACAACGACTGAAAGCACCAGGATTTCCCGTGGTTGCTTTGGCTGACTTACAAGAGCAATCCATCTGCCGGCCCTCCCTGCAACACATCAGACACAATTATCGACGTCTCGCCGTTGTCCACGTTGGGGTTGTCTCGCCCCCCTGACACGGCGATGCCAAAACCCATCTTGGAGTCCTGCAGAGAGAGAGACAGCAAGAGAGATGGGGAAAGGTTAGATGTGGTCAGACAGAGATGTCCATTAGTATCCCTATGTTCAGACAGTGTGCATAAAAACATAATGCACAGTTGGTATAATGCATGCAGTTTCTGCTTCGAGCCAATCAGCTTCAAGCAGGACTCAGGCGGCTGTAAATTTATTTATGGGAAAAATGTCCATTGGGTATTTGTGACGATTAAAACTGACTCAATGACATCTGACCAAAAAGTTTATAAAAGCTAGATTTCCCAAAGAAGACATTGGTGGTGCTGCTGCCAAATGCAGCAGAAGAAGCAGATGTCAACCAAAACCACTAATCATAATAGAATTATAGAAAGATGGTAACTAAAACCACTAATCATAATGGCTGGTCCGCCGCCCTGCTGCTTTCTGGTGGTGGTGGCATCAAACCAAATTTTATTGCAGATTTTTCAAGTAAAGCAATCACACGAGTAAAAGGAGGTGAAATTTGTCTCAATGTAGAGTACAAGAGGAACTGAGCAGAAAAATGCTTATACACTAGATAAGCAAACATACTGCTAAGGTGCATTTGCATGCACACATACACACATACACACACACACACAAGAGTAGCGCCATTAATTAGAATTTCTTTGAACCAAATGACAAATTGATGTGTTAAGATTTTGATTTTTGAAGTGTATTTTACACAATTGTAGCTTCCGTCTTTAAAATTGCATGTCCTCATGGGACTTTTGGGGGGGGATTTATGCTTTCCTAGATTCACAGACTTAGCAACAGCATTATGCAGAAATGCTCTGGCAAATCCTAACAAAATGAGCTCACGCTAACACAATATGGTACAAACCAGTTTACAGTCCTGAGGTATTGCATGAATGAATGAATGTGTCACAATTTTTGTGTTTTAGGTTGGAGGAAGGGTGCCTCTGCTATATACTGCCTCCTCATGAAAAAAAAACAAAAAAACAAGTTTGATTGGGCCTCGCAATCAGTTTTGGAAATATTGTGCTTATGATATTTGAACCGTGTCTCAGCTTCTACCTTAGCTTTAGTTTGACTTGAGGAAGAAATCATTTTAGAAAAGATTAATGGTTTGCAGGCACAGCCAGGACCTTCATGTATTCTAGTTCATGTATCCCAAGATTTTAGCATACTTCAGAAAGATGTAAAATGATTAGCACAACTCAAGTCATGCTGTGCGTGACAACATGTTTATATAAGGCTCTCGCTGCCTAAATCTGACGAAGGTTGATAAGATGGTCATCTTTCAGGCTTTCTATGCCAAAAGGGCCAGCATCTCCATGTGCTGATCTGTCTAACAGCCTGCAGTGTTTTCATTAGGTCCTTTCATTAGGTCCATTGGAAGGTGGATTTTTTTCCATTTCTCTACAATTAAAATAGCTTGTGGAAGCATTTAGCTAGTCACGTTGTGCTGTGTCATTTTACAGCATTAGATTGTTTGATTGAGGTTTAGGATATTGTTTGTTGAGCTTCGTCATTATAACTGGGCTTAATCCCTTGTTGAGGATGTTAGGGTAACAGGCCTTGCTAAGTGTATGTTAGCAGTAATGTTAGCTGTTAAGTTGTAGTAGCGAGTTATTATTGGTGATTTGATTTCAATACATCATTTGCCCACAGCTGGCAAGCATGGAACTAGCGCTGAGCTAGTTTTCACCTGTTGGATCTACACTTTCATAGATTCACAGACTTAACCACAGCATTATAGCGAAAATAGTCCACTGTCAAGTCGTACCAAAGTGGCTCAAGAGTATGTGCTGCGGTGATGAGGTTCTGGCCACAGATGTGCAGCCGGGGAGACTGAATTCTTCCACAGCTGAATGAATTGTCTGTTACTGTCTGTGAGTGTGGATTAAGGGTTTATTTTCTGCCTTTATACCGGCCATGCTCCATTTCGGTACCAACACACACTGACTCTGAATCTGAAACAGACAGCTGAATAAAGAAAAAGCTCATTCATTGTTCCAATTCTTATAATTCTTATAATCTAAATAACCTACATTTTCTTTTGTCAGACAGGGGCTTGAGTTTGCATACCTCAAGAGTGTTGAGCAGATTATTTAGAACTGTTTTTCCAAGGCTAGCTATTGGCACTGACTTAATCAGTTGATGTATCTCCATATTCATTGTAATTGTTATTTTGTGTAGCAGCCTAATAGATACCTACAAGTAGGTTGGCATCATGGAGACATTTTTCATAACCTCCACATGGATTATTGCCCTGCTACAAGTGATGGTGAAGCATGTATTGACAGTTAGCTAACCTACAGCTAGTGTCTGACCTCGATTAGCTAGCTGCCGGAGTGCTAACCTACTGCTAACCTCTTTCCCTTGCCTGTCTGGGTTGTTTCTCTGCACCATACTGACATGGGAATGTTGGTCAGTTTAGCTGGCCTGTCTGTTTACTGTAGGCACTAAAATCAAATACTGATGGTGTTCAGGGTATCAGCAGGTTCTGGAAGTCGAATTTAAGACTTTTAAGTCTTAATGCTACCTCGAATTAGACCAATTTAAAATCCAAAATGAAGAAACAGAGCTGGCAAAACCAGCCTATTTCTGATTGAACATAGCTAATCAAAGTTATGAAACTAAAATGAGCAGTATGGGAAAAAAAGAAATTAAAAAGAAACTAAGGATAATTTATAGCTCCGACATTACGCTTACTTTCAAATCAGTGACCACCTTGAAAAACTTTAAAACCACTGTTGAAAAGCAGCTACTGGCGGCGTACCGTCTGGTCCCATTTTGTTTACTGCTGTATGTATGCAGCTACAATGGAGTTTAATAGCAGAACATTTAAAGTATCGACGGTAAACGTCCGGTTTTGGTGTCAGTCCCTCAGAATCAAAGAAGAACGTCTTCTTTCTAGACCCACCATTCTGCACCAATGTTCAACAATAGAAGAGAACGCCCCAGTTCAGGCCACCTTAGAGAGAAGCGCAGCGGCAGAGGAATCCTCCTGCCTTTGTAATCTTTGTTTATCAGGTAGCGGCTCTCAAGTGACAGTTGGGGAGCTGGAAAACAGTCTAGAATGAATTTAAAACTTGAAGCTATTCATGTGTGAGTGTGTGTGTAGATGTCAGGACTATTTTCCCATTGGCCCTCTCTCCCTTGGGTCTCTGAATGTAGTTGTAGATCCAGCGAGTGTATGTCAGAGCAGCATCCCAGCTTACAAAACACTCACTAAAAACATCATCTGACAATTAGGATAGCATCATCTAATCCAATTTATTCATAGTGCAAATTTCATTCAATGATGTAACTCAAAGTGCTTCACGGGCATGATTAAAAAAAAAACCATGCCTGTGAAAAAAAAAAAAAAAATGAAAACCATCTAGTGTTTCAGTGTTTCTGTTGTGGTGTGGCTGACAAGGAATAAGTATACAAAGATTTAAAAAGCTATTGAGAATTTTAAAATTGATTCTGGAGCTGATTGGGAGCCAGTGATGTTCAAATTGGTGTAATGTGGTCTGCTTTCCTCAACCTGGTTAAAACTGCTGTTGCAGGTGACTAATTTTTAGGAAGAACAGAGCAATACTATACTGATAATAAAAGCATGCACTAGTTTCTCTGTGTCAACCAGGAACAACAATAATAACTATTTATATAACACTTTTCAACAGAGTTACAAAGTGCTTCACAGGAGTAAAAAAGAACAGCCTAGAACGGGATAAAAAAATAAAACGAAATAAATATGATAATAAAATACTAAATACGAAAATAAATACAAAACATTCTGTAATGGTAACTATCCTAGAAGAGTACCTTCCCAACAGGATGATCAACCATATGAAATGCCTTCATCACAGCCATTGTATGTGTCTGTGTGAGAAAGACACACACACACACACACACACACACACACACACACACACACACACACACACTTAATGTGAACTCACCCTCTGTAGAGTGACTGTGTACTGCTCCCAGACCATCTCCTCCATTCCCGAGCTCTGTGGAGAGACAGAACAGTGCTTGGTTAGTGAACGCTGCCTAACCCAACAAAACCAATCACACTCATCAGTAAGCAGTCATACATGACAAGATGACATGCTGAAGAGCACCATCCAAGTAGACTACACCCTGCTGCACGAGACTTGTTCACATTCCCACATTCATTTATCATGTGCGGGTTGTGTGACTTATTATTATTGGGAAAAGCCTCAGAAAAAGCAACTAACAAATGATAAAGTATACCAATGACACAATGTTAAGCAACCCCAACAACAACCCCAAAACATGCCTCAACAGTAATGCATACGCAGTACTAAATGCGGATCTGTGTGCATTGGAAACATCTGGATCAATGGGTTGATGATAAAACTATCAGTCATGGGAAGAGACTGACCCTGACACACACACACACACACACACACAGTGAAGTGAGGGCATGGGAACTGACCTGTGTGAAAGAATGAGCAGTATCATGTAAATACAAGCTCCACAGCGGCCCAGCATGTTTTTCTGTC
>OOFE01049646.1:11951-22955 GCA_900323365.1 Monocentris japonica
TTTTTAGATTTTATATTTTTGACTTGTTCCTTCTTATATTTTTGACTTGTTTTTCTTGTTAAATGTTGCACCATCAGATCAAGGCAAATTCCTTGTATGTGTAAACTTACTTGGCAATAAACCCCCATTCTGATTCTGATTCTGAGCTTACCCAAGGAGCCTTAAAAGCAGCAGTTTTTAAAGGACAGGCTACTTTTAGCATTGGCTTTGACTAATTCACAGGCTGGAGAGGATGCTAACTTCTATGGTAGTGCAAAATGCTTCAAATGAGTCAGTGGGGTTGAAAACAGCCCAGGGTTTGGAAAAAAGGACTAAAATAGCAATAATTTTTATTTTTTTATTTTTTAGAAATTCAAACGTTCTCATGAATCTGCCCAACCTATCACCAAATGCAGTAGCAGGATTTACAGTGCAATAAACTATTTTTTTCTTGCTCTAAATGCACTAATTGTATTGCAGACCAAACCTTTTAAGTTACAGTACTTACAGTATCTCCTTTGCCCTGACATCCAGTATCTGAGGTTCTCAGGTGAATCCACGTGCTCCACTGCCATTTACCGCGTATCCCAAACATCATTTTAAATTGTTTATGGACTTATTAACACGGTTTACCATGTTGAATTACAACCAGCCTCTCTCTCTCTCTCTCTCTCTTCTCTTCTCTTCTCTTCTCTTCTCTTCTCTTCATTGGATGTGTGCCTGTGGGTTTTTTGTCTTTAAGGTCTTTTAATGTTTTCTCCCTTTGTGATTTTTAATGGATATGTTTTTTTTTTTTTTAAAGACTGAAAGTCTCTCTGTCTCTCCTTCCCTTTTTCTTTCCATGCATATCTACACGCCTGTCTTTGTGTCTGTATTTGTATGCATTTAGTTTTCTATATGTATGTATGTACATACAGTAGGTCCTGTATATTTATGTATAATGTATTCCCCAAATAATGTATACTTTAATAATGCAAAGCCCCATAGAAAGAGACTTTGGTCTCAAGGTTAAATTGAATAACAAGAAAGAAAGAAATTGATATGCTGACAGACAGACTAAACCACCCACCTTATTTCCTCATCCTTGTGTCACAGCCAAACCTCTTCCTGAAGTGCCCTCTCTTCAGGAAAGGAGAGCGTACCAGCCTGTTGTCTTCCAGCAGCACCTGTCGCTCTGGGACAGCCTGCACTTCACTGAGAAGGTGAGCTACAGGCAGAGAGTGTCTGTCTTGTGATGTACTACAAAATCCCAGACGCAGACAATAATAATAAACTCAATTTACGTAGCACTGTTCAAATCACAACGCTCTTTACAGGCAATAAAACGTATTAGAAAAAAGCCAACCACATAAATTTAAAAACACTAAAAATGCCACACATCAATTATAAGATAAGATGTGACCTATTTGGCTCTATGAAACCAACTACACCTCCCCTGCACTGCTGTTTTGATCAGCTTTTGTTTCTATTCACCCCAAGGCAATATAATTCCTGGTTAGCTGTCAGAGCTTTACACTTTTGTCCAGAAAAGAAAATAGGAGTTACACAGAGAAGTCCAGGGAGTCCAAGGAGCCTTCACTCATGTCAGTGCAACTTTGGGATCAGCAGATGTAGACAATAAAAACCCAGCCAATTAGGGAAAGGGCAGGGGCATAAATGACATATATTCAACACAAAATTCTGTCATGAGTCCAACAAGCGTCACTCATGCCAATGCAACTTTTGGATCATCAGATATAAATGATTCAACATCTCTATGCAATTGGCGATCAGTAGATATACATGATCAAAATGATCTATAGATATAGATGATGATGAGAAGCAGCACAGTGTTTTTTCAAATTTCTTTTTACCTTTTTATATCAGTTGCAAGGTAAATCTGACTGAATGAAGTGAGCATGATCCTTCTTTGTCCTTGGCACTGCCTGGGGGAGACCCACATTCAACTGAAACATTGCACAAGTGATTGCAAGAATCAATGCATGGTATTCTGTTGTCGCATACCACATCTGCTGTATAATCCAGCAGATGTGGTATGCGTTCCCCTATGATACAAACTAAGAACTGCTGAGAATCATTTCCTAATTACACTTAATAACAACTGAAAATCATGAGGTATGGTATGGATGGGGCTGTGGTAGCCTAAAGCTGAGAGAAGCAATAACCGCCATGCATCACCAGATTGAACCCCCAGACTGACTGGGAAAATCTGGGCGGGGGAATGGGATGAACAACAACTGCTACTGAGGTGCCCTTGAGCAAGGCTCTCACCCCTGACCGCTTCAGTGGACTGCTCTAGGACCAACAGTAGAAGACAGTACTTGTACTGTGCAGCTGTATGAATGTTAAGCACAGAGTTGTGTAAAATGCATGCAAAGGAAAATCTTCCTTGGCTCAACACAGGAAAAAAGACCTGTCTGGAGGGTGCATGTATGCTTACTCTCTTGTCCAGCAGCCTAGTTCAGCCATTTAGACCATGCTCTTTAGGGCTGTTTACATTCAAAACCGATGTAGCGCGTGGCAGTTGCTTACAGCATAAATTAATCACTCCCCGTCGCAATAATTTGCTTCCCGCCAAGACGACAATTACTTGACCAGCCAGACACCCTTGTTTAAAAAGAGCTTTTTCTCTTCATCGGCTTCGGAGACAGTGAGTGGGATGTTGATTTTGATGTGGGATGATGATGGGAGTTTGATATTGTATCTGTGTGTTTGGAGGTAGGTGGTTAATTGTGTGATAGCGGGGATTGTTTATTGTTTGTTGACGAGTGCATAATGCACCTCCCTAGGGTACCCCAAGGATTGTTGCTGAATAAAAGAATTGCTCTAAATGCCAGACAAGAAAGCTTCATTGGGTTTGATGAATCATCAGTTCTGATGAAGCCTGCTTGCAAGAGTAAGATCGTGAGGCTGGAAGTATACACTGATCAGCCATAACATTAAAACCATTCTGCGGTGGACAGGGGTCAGCCTGGGCACTCTGACCGGTCTGCGGCTACGCAGCCCCATACGCAGCAAGCTGCGATGCACTGTGTGTTCTGACACCTTTCTATCATAGCCAGCATTAACTTTTTCAGCAATTTGTGCTACAGTAGCTCTTCTGTGGGATCGGACCAGACGGGCTAGCCTTCGCTCCCCACGCGCATCAATGAGCCTTGAGCGCCCATGATCCTGTCGCTGGTTCACCAGTTGTCCTTTCTTGGATCACTTCTGGTAGGTACTAACCACTGCATACCGGGAACACCCCACAAGACCTGTCGTTTTGGAGATGCTCTGACCCAGTCATCTAGCCATCACAATTTGGCCCTTGTCAAAGTCACTCAGATCCTTATGCTTGACCATTTTTCCTGCTTCCAACACATCAACTTCAAGAACTGACTGATGCTTC
The DNA here is from genome assembly GCA_900323365.1 of Monocentris japonica. NCBI lineage: Eukaryota > Metazoa > Chordata > Actinopteri > Trachichthyiformes > Monocentridae > Monocentris > Monocentris japonica. Next base: position 15,319 of record OOFE01049646.1, read on the forward strand.
CTAATATATCCCACCCCTTGACAGGTGCCATTGTAACGAGATAATCAATGTTATTCACTTCACCTGTCAGTGGTTTTAATGTTGTGGCTGATCGGTGTATGCTTCCATCTGCATTCAGAGTAGTTTGGAAATTCTGACCAATGAATATTTTCCACCCAAACATCAAACCTAGCCATTTCAATTTGTACTTTTTACCCACTTACATGAACATTTCCGAAAAATATCAATTTCAGCAGCATTTAAACGGCTGTTTGTCGAGCTACATTACGTGAATAACACATTTTTGACCAAAATGCCAGAACGAACCTCATGAGTCCTAGGTCACAAAATGTTTTAACCGGTGCTGTGGATGATGTCCTTCTTTATTTCTTTTCTTGTTAATGTTGTAGCCATGGAAGTCAGAGAGGCCAGTGAACATGGAGAATCTCCCCGTCAACAATAACAACGGCCAGTCGTACGGCTACACGCTGTATGAGACCACCATCACCCGTGGAGGAATGCTCAACTCCAAGAACAACATCAGAGACAGAGCACTGGTGAGGACAGGAAGATGGACACTGACGCAATACATCACACACACATCACATGTTTGAACTGCTGATAAATTGACTTGTGGGATACAGTTAACTGGCTAACGTTGCTACCAGTCTCTCTCTATATGCCTGTTAGCACTACACAGTTATCGCTGGCTACTGTTTTCTATTCATACGGCAGCAAACTCAATGTCCAAACACTCAAATTAATGACTACACATAAAGACAAATAAGGCTATGCTGCACAAAGAAGCCAGGTGTTAACATCATTTTATCATCAGCTGATAACGGAGACAGCCAAATGTGGTAAAGCAGAGCTAACCGATAAATCATAACAGGCCAACAAAAAAACAAAATAGATATTCAAACTTGGTGCACCTGCAATCTAAAAATATTGGGTTTGGATGGCAATCTATGGACGTGTGTGTTTTCCCTGCTGAGCCTGACCCCTCTGTGTATCTTTTATAATGATGATATATGTTTCATATTAGTGGCAGACATGGTTAAGTGGTTCCTCACCAGACTGCAGATTGCTCATGAAAACATTGCTCTGTTGCCCAGGTTTTTGTGGACAGGCATTTTGTCGGTGTTCTGGATTATAAGGTGCTAGAACTTGCACTCCTTGATGGAAAGGTACTTTTGTGTGTGTGTGTGTGTGTGTGTGTGTGTGTGTGTTTCGCTGAGTGTTAAAAGGATGAAGTAGACTCCAAGCAGTCAACTTTAAACCCATCCATTATCGGAAAACAAATCCACAGATCTCATGCAAAAGTGCAGAAGAATACTGTCCGTCATTAATTACTAGAATCAGTCCATCTATTTCATTTCATACTTTCCATTGAGGAATGCTAGTTTCAATATCACCTCTCATGTTTTATGTCTGATGAAGGGAGAACGAACTCTGAGTTTACTGGTGGAGAACTGTGGAAGAGTGAATTATGGGAAAGCCCTGGATGAACAGCGCAAAGGTACAAATTGTTCCACAAGCTGATGGATTTGTAGATGTGATAGTTAGTAGAAATCTCACCAAATGATCTTTGTTTCATCATAGACCATGACAGAAATTAATTAAAAGTATCTTAAGCTCACCAAGAGAAATGAAAGCAACTTTCCTTTTAGGTCTCGTCGGGGATATCGAGCTGAACAAGAGGCCCCTCCGAGACTTCATCATTCATAGTCTGGATATGAAGCCAGGCTTTGTAAACAGGTTTGTGTTTTTCATTTACATTTCCCTCCATGTTTATTTTTCTCTGTCATTACTCCTGCCTGCCTCTGATTCAGTCCAGCTATTAGCTCCCTATCACACAAAGCATGGAATCACAGTGGGAGCAGGATGGCAGCATGCAAAAATCAAACACGGCCTTTCAATTTACGGCCTCACCAACGTGTTATACAGCTTAAAACATCAGCAGTGCACGTCAATTAGAGGCCTGGGATCAAGTTAGAACTGAGTTATTGTGAATTGTTGGAAATTGTTTCCAATCCATTCAATTCATTTAGTAGAATTTTACCTGATAAGATCAGCAGAAAACTGAATTTTATTTTAAAATTGGGGTAGCATAATTGAAATAAAACTCAGTCATTATTGAATTGAAACTCAGTTACCTCAAGTATTGGTATATTGGACCGTTCTCCCATAGTCAAGAGGCCCTGAGTGAAAAAAGAGAAGCTTTTACCTTTTATCTTTTTAGCACCAATATTAAAGTGGGCAGATCAAACTCATGTTTTTTGTGTTGGAAAACAGAATTTGAACTTATACAGTGCATGAGCCAGAATTTTAACCTCTAGGTAGTAGATAAAATACACCACATGAAAAAGGGCTTTAATTTTGAGGTAACTAAATCACAGTTACAAAGGCAGCTACACAGACCAATGAGCAGCATGTGTCAGCTTTAAAAGAGGTCTGACAAATACTGCCTTTATACGTGAGATTTCAAAGCAATGTGAGGACACGAGCACAGTTCCAAAGAGGCCATACAGCCAATTCCCCAACTGCAGGTGCATCGGTCACAAAAACCGCAAAATTCTTCAATGCAGCAAGAGGAATAGTCTGAAAAATCAGGGCAGCATGTGCCAAACACAGACGAGCTGTATCGACAAAGAGGATCAGTGGTTGGATGTCAAAGCACGCCGACAGGGATAAACGCTTAAAAGGATAGTTGCTAAACACTGCAAAATCGAGAATGGAATCAACACCTCTCTGACACATTCTCAATAAAAACTGTACACTGTGAGCTTTGACAAAGGTGGGTTTTAATGGTAGGCCTGCCATTCAGAAATCTTGTATCCAAGGCCAATGCACAAAGGCGCATTTCCTGGAACTCAGAAAGAGAGTAGTGAGTGGGCATCAGGCTGGGGAAGGTTATAAAGTCTTATCAAAAAGATTTGGACTCCATCAGTCCATCCATGTGCCTAGAAATAGACATCCTTCTAAAATATCACCAAGGGTCACAAGAAAAATATTAAAACAAGTAATAAATGATGTCATTGTGCATCTGTCAACAATAATGAGAACACTGAATAGAAATGGCATTCATGCAAGGGTAGCCAGGAAGAAACCTCTGCTGTCTAAAGAGAGCCTCAGATACTCTTACACTGTTATATATCATCAATCTGTGATGTTCACTGCATTCCAGGAGTTATTTTGTAATATACCTTTTTATTTTACCCACCTACCTTCAAACTGCCTTGTTTACTTCTACTTCTGTTAGTGATTTCCTACATTTCCCAGAATGCCATTTGACAAAATGAACTTGCTGCTGCTGCATTCACGCCATGTCAGACAGAGCTCCGACTCAGAAGCATTCGCGCGTTCAGCTCGTTGAGAAGCCCTTGCCTGTTGGTAGCTAGCTCCATAGCAACAACTCATGAACTCATGATGTTGCTTTGTGAACCAAACAAACTGCAATCTTTCATCGTGTGGGGTTTTTACCTCTCCCAAAGGGTCCTGTCCTGCTCTACTGACCTTTCCCCTACGAAGTCGGAGAGCTCTATAATGAAAAAAACTACGTTGAATTTTGCTGTGGCACACGCTACATCTCCCATGCACAAATACACTTTTAGACTTTGTTAAAGACAGGTATACTCCAACATCACCATTGTAATGAAATCAAAGATGGCTGGCAGACGCCTCTAATTCTTCGGTACTCTGCTTCCAAGCGATATGCTGCCACCGGTGATTTTCCCCCCCATCAACTACAAAATTACAATTTCTCTACCTCAATCCCATTCTTGAAATGTCAAGGCCTGAAGCACTGGATGATTGAACGCTGAAAAAAGATAATCCAGGAAAGAGTTTTGGTCTGATGTGGTTTTTGTCGCGACCTTTCGAGTCAAGATATTTTTCATAGGCAAAATAATGACAGTAAATCTGAATCCTTTTCCTGCTCAGTGTGCAGAAGTGTTATCTGTAATGATTGAGCACAATGAAAAGGAAAGTGTGTTCCTCTTTGACAGACTTAAGAGTTCAGGCCACTGGAAGTCTGTCCGTCAGCAGCCCCCCTTTCCAGGGTTTTTCCAGGCCAGAATGTACGTGGACGGCCCTCCCAGAGACAGCTTCATCAGACTTCCTGTGAGTACGACAGCCAATGAGCCCCTCTCTTGAACAGAGCTCTTAATGGCTATGTTGCTTTCATTGGTTTGCCATTTATTATATACACACACACAATCTTAATCATAGTTTGAAAGAGAATTTCAAGTGAAGAGATCCTAGTAAGATTTTTAGGAGTGTCATGTTGCTGCTTCTGGATTTAACAGAACTCTACCTGTCCATACTGTTATAGATTATTTGAAGAGTTCTATGTATCCTTTTTGGAAAATGACCATTTGAAAAATAGAACAAATCAGAAGAGAAATTCTTTGTCTATGATCTCAATGGCAGGTCCCTGTGCAAGCCAATTTTCAATTATTTTTTTCAAATAAAGCAGATGAACATGTGAAGACCAACATTTTTTTTCAATTTCCAATTATTTCTGAATATATTGTACATTATCTGCATAAAATACAAGTGTATATATGTGTATCCATATATAGATGAAACTACCTGTTGTATAAGCGAACAATCACTGGTTCTACCCGCAGGGTTGGAGTAAAGGAGTGGTGTTTGTCAACGGGAAGAATCTGGGACGCTACTGGTCCATTGGTCCTCAGCAAACTCTCTATGTCCCAGGCCCCTGGCTTCACAAGGGAAACAACCAGGTACTGCTTTCTAACCAATACTGTACTTGATTATATCATTCGGTGGACGCTTTCATCAAAGTTACTTTACTGTGAGTACATATTTACCATGGGTGGCCCCAGTGGGACTCAAAGTCCTGATCCTGACATTGTTGGTGACATGCTCTACCCATTGAGCTATACAGGACCACTTGTTTCTTTTGTTATATACTCCACTCCTCCACTCAAATGCCCAAGTGAGGAACATCAGAGTTCAACGGTTACCATATAAAGCTACTGATGTTCAATTGCGTGTAGCTTTGATGTTATTGAACTCGGCAGCACTTACTGGAAATGGCCTCAAGCGGCATCTCTCTCTTTGTCTCTCTTTCTCTCTAACTCTTCCTCAGTATGTGTGAATATGTTGACATTAGTGCTCAACAACCTACTCTCCCTCTCCTTCCCTGACCTCTACAACATGCCCAAACTTGTTGTTTTTTTTTTTTTGCTTTTTTATCACAGGTCATAGTGTTTGAAGAGCAGGAAGCAGATGGTAAGATCCAATTCTCCAGCAGCCCTGAGTATGGCATGACTGTTGATGTCCAGTGAGGATAGGAGGTGAGGGGGAAGGACAGGAATGGGCAACGGCTGTGAGCTTCATCCACTCATACCCTGATGGCCACCAGGGGCACGGAGCACTCATAAGTGACGCACTTCACTGAACATGACATTTTGCTTCCTATCGGAAAACACCAGCACCACAATGATCCAGGCTAGTTGCTCACAGCATCTTTTCATGCAGTGGCTGCAGTACATTCTTTAGAATCTGTTTTTTTATGTCTGTGGTGCATTTTGAGGCCATGATGAAATTGCAGCCATCCAATGGAATAACATTTTTATGTAATGAAGTGGCATTAACCCACACACGTATATAACTGGAGACCAAGTGACTGCGACAGCGAATGATCTTGATGAACATAAAGTCTCTTTAAGTCTCTTTCAGTCCATTGAATTTTAATTCAGATCATGTCTGAAAAGAACTGTGAATAAAGACCCGTCTACTGGCAAGGCCAAGGCAGCATGTGAACTGCTATATTTGTCCTGCACGGTGAGAGACCATTTCATATAACAATGGTTGCTTTTCAGATTTAACGTTTTTTATGATATGGCGGTGAACTCCTGCTGAAAAGTCAAGATTAAAGGCCGCATCTGAAGCCCAGTATCAGTCCGTTTCTGTTCTGTACTGCACATGAACTGGTCTGCATATCATCACAATCACACCACAGTGCAATGTAGCTGTGAAAACTAGGCAGTGTGAATCAAGGGAATGGCTCTTCACAAGTTAATATTGGCAGTTAATCTGTTCGTAATAGTGATTGTTTGTAGTGGTCATGGGTTTCAGACAGGTAAAGTTAGGGAGTTTGATAAATTCTCTTGTGACTTCATGGAATATCAAGGAATAAGGAATTTTACAAGTGCATCACTTTCTACACATTGAGTGACATAATATACACTGCATTAGGAGGTTAAAGAATAAGGCTTGTTGCTGGTTTGAGACTTGATGGGAAAGTGGGATAAGTGACTGACAGTCTCCCCTCCTACAGAAATTGTAATCAATATGCCATTGTGCAAGGCACTTTCACTTGGGCCCTGGGGCCATATTCACCTGGTGTGAGGGTAGAAAAACATTTAATACAACTTCATACAGAATAAAGATGTGAAGAATCAACACAGGGGAACAGGTCAGGTTGATCTCAGTTGTTTATTTCTCTTGATTCAGCTGATGTCTCTCTGAGACAGACTTGCTGTGGCAAATGAACAACCGTAAGAGTCACATGCAGAAGTGTGAATCACATGAGGATGGATAATGACAGTAGAGATGAGGAAAGGGAGGACTTGTGTAAAGTGTATTGTGCCTTAGAGAAGCCCTCGATGACCATTAAATGACATTAAATACTGAATAGGTGGCTTCTACTAAACTCAAGGAAGCTTTGTCAGGGCTGGATATTGCTTGGTGCTTCATTTGTTGGGAGTCAGAAAAAGTGAGGGGAAAACGTTGGAAATGTGATGTTAAAGCTTAACTCAAGGTATCGTTCAGGGTATTTTGCAAAATGCTGTGCCTCGAAGCATCATAGCATCATAGCATAACATCACAGGAACCTGTTTGACCAGTCCAACCAAATGGACCACAGTCTACCCCACTGTGCTGTGAATTTGATTTGCCCGCATCTTAACATGAGCAACCTTCATAAGATGAGAGGGGGAATTGAGCTTCATTCCAAAATGAAATAAAATCCACCATTTGGAAAAAAAAAAAAAATGATACGTACTCTTGGAAAACTCGATGATAGCAAATCATTAAAACAAGTTATGGTACTTTTCAAGGATGGTGGGTAAGTTCTTGGGTGACAAAATGATAGCTTTTGCACACCTACATTTCAAGAGGTAATGACTTTTTTTTTTTTTTTTTACCAAAATGGATACATAGGACATATAGGAGTACAACTTCTAACTCAGTTCTTTTCAATGCTCAAAACTTTTCAGGCAGCGCAATTCATTGAGATTAAAGGCTGTTAATGACCACTCAAGTAACATAGACGATTAGAAGAACACAGACCATCAGCAGTGCTGTAAAGGAGATGGCGTACGTCTGCCTGCTGGGACAATTTGTGTGTGTCTGTGTGCTCACACTGTTATGAAATATAGATATGGCGGTGAACACTGTTGTAGTTCAATTGCACATTCACACTTGAAATAAATACATAAATAAATATATTAAGATTGATTTTTAATAAATAACGGGAGACAAGTTGACCATTTGAAAAATAGAACAACTCAGAAGATAGGTTCTTTGTCTATGATCTCAATGGCAGGTCCCTGTGCAAGCCAATATCATGCAGTCAATGTAAAATAGCCAGTTTGACGTGAGACATAACACAGTCATTGTTTGGG